>JAEQML010070517.1:0-16738 GCA_016904865.1 Pissodes strobi | reverse complement strand
ACAGATATTAAATTATTAAATATAAATAAAGTTGTTTTGCATTAATATATCCTTTATTATATGTATATATATATATATATATATATAATAAAGGATCTATTAGTGCAAAACAACTTTATTTATATTTAATAATTTGATATCTGTAATAGCAAAAAAACATCTATAGTATATCTATAAAATGGTGAGAAATTTCTTGGCATGTCCCCTTAACCGGGATAGGAATATGTAGGTAATAAAAAAAGAATCATATTGAATAAATTTTTTTTATTTAAAAAAATATTATAAACATATTTCACATAGACAAACAGAACATTTTTATATTACGTCAATGATTTTTTTACTTTAACCTTGCCCATGTTACAAACTTCTAGAGTAAGTAGATAGTACCCATGAAATAAGAAAAAAAAAACATATGAACAGCTCAATCAGGTCAGTCATTGGGTTCTCAAGCACGTATAACCACAAATTTGTCAAGTCTCAAGTTAATTGTCAATTACCTCTCCGCCATAGACATATTATGCTCTCCGCTAATATAATAAGCCGCAGAAATACAGTAACACCGATGCCATGCACTATCGCTATGTAATTTCTACCTTCAATGCCCTAATCATATAGCAATATTTTCCTTCATAAATTAAATGCCGGGTGGAAAAACTTGCACTAATTAACAGCACGCGGAGTTCGCGGAGACACTCATAGATAGTATACACATTAGATAAAATAAAATAATAAAGATACATTTATTTACTTTTTGTATGTACCACAAATTAAATCGCATTCTAACACACACTGTGGTACAAGAACATGTTTGCCAGATTTCCTTATTAATCAGTGAATTTAACTTTCAAGTAGGTATATTTTGTTTGTAAATAGCACTTACTATTTTAAATTTATTCAACCATGTTACATTTGTTATTCTATAAATACCTAATTTAAATCTACGTTAGTTAATAAAAAAACATACGTAATTACCTACTTTAGAATTTTAAATATTGTCATCAAGCATGCGAAGAATTTCTATACATAAAAGTGGCAATGCCGCGTGCCTGCCTCCTCTACTTCGGCTACGTCTCGTCTACTTTCGGCCGATTCCGGCCGAATAACAACATAGCGTATTAGTCGTAGTAAAACGGCATGTTTTAAATATATTACTATCGTGTGGTATTATTTAGTGCTTTGTAAGACTTTTTGAGGCAAATCAGTGTTTAATACTTTATAATGGTTCATCATTGTAGAGTTTGCAAGAAAACAAGTCGAAATTTTCCCAAACTTTTGTGTCATCGGTGAGTATTAAATGTCATTTCATTGTCGTCCCTCGAGGACCATACAAAGCAATAAAATAATGCTGTGTGTTGTGTTTCTAGTTTAAGTAGAAGTAGATGACAATTAGCTTCTAATAACACTTCACAAGTTTATTATATCTGCTAATCAAAAATGAAACTAATCTAGCATAATTGATATTTTCGTCTACATGAGTCCTACCGCCTGAAACACACTTCTGAAAACTGAATGGTATATTTGCTTATAAATACTTTTAAAACCTTGCCATCTACTTTTATGGACTGATTTGAGGACCAAGATATATGAAGATGTCCCGTTAAATTGCCATGGAACCGAATTAATAAAATTAGTGTTAACAAATTATTTTAAAATCAGGATACATTGTGAAAGTTAAAAAGCTTGAATCTTCTCAAAAAACCAAGAGTTAGAAGCTTACTTACAAAAGCTGTCTTATTTAGAAATTAATACACTTTTGTATACTTATTAGTTATTCAACTAGATTGTTTAAATAAGCGTTGTATACTTAAAATGAAATTTCAGGACTTAAAAACTTGTCAAAAATGTTCCAAAATAATTTTGCCTAGTATTTTCTTAATCTTTATCTTTGCTCTGTTTTGTTCTTTTGAGTTTTTTTTTATTGCTGTGATTATTATTTTGATTTTTCAATAGCGAAATCA
The DNA here is from genome assembly GCA_016904865.1 of Pissodes strobi. NCBI lineage: Eukaryota > Metazoa > Arthropoda > Insecta > Coleoptera > Curculionidae > Pissodes > Pissodes strobi. The sequence goes on along the minus strand of JAEQML010070517.1, from coordinate 14,780 downwards.
GTACTACTTCATTTGATTATTGGAACATTTTTAACGCCATTAGAATGCTAAAAACATTTTACATCTATTACGATAAAAGTATGTTACTATATACTATCCTAAATGAACGGTTTGATTTAGTATTATGGTGTATTGCAATATCTTTAATTTTTAATTCATAAAAATTCACAATCCTTCGCAAAGATGCAACCGGGGGAACATTGAATATGATAAACAAAAAAGGAAAAATGTGATTTATGTTCTAATTCAAATAGTTTTTAAAAGCAGAGTTTAAAAAAGTAAATATTTTGTATATTTACAAGTGTATAATATTTTTAATTAAAGAAATGCATTTTTAAGATTAATATTAAAGATTATCATAATTAAAAAATAAATAATTAAAGAAAGGTGCAGATATGAAGGCCTAAAAAATTACCCTCCACTTGTAGATAGGAAAATATATTAACATATAATTAGCTATAATATTACTATAATATTTTTAACCTGTTCCGATTCGTTTTAGCCCGTTTTGGTGCATTCGGTTATTTTTAGACATTTTCGGTTAATCGTTCAAACAACTTTCGATTAATTTCAGTTAGTTCAAATTTATTTTAGCCATTTGAACCGACTCCAATACGTTATAATCAAATTTAAGATTTTTGGTTAGTCCCCAAAATTCGGTTCGTTTTGGTTGATTTTAACTTACTTTTATTTTTGTAACCTATTCCGGTACGTTTTAGCCCATTTTGGTGCTTTTGGTTAATCATTTAAACCGGTTCCGGTACTTTATATGGAATTTTAATGTTTTTGGTTAGTTTTGGTTAGTCGCCAAAATTGGGTTAATTTGGGTTAGTTTTAACTTACTTTAACATTTTTAATCTGTTCTGATATCTTTTCGCCCGTTTGGTCCATTTATTCACTTTTGGCTAGTCATTCAATCAACTTTCGATTACTTTCAGTTAGTTCCAATTTAGTTTAGTAATTTGGACTGGTTCCGACACGTTATTATAACCAATTTAAATGCGAGTTTAAAAGTTTTTGGTTAATTTTAGTTAGTCGGTTAATTTGGGTTAGTTTCAACTTAGTTTAATATTTTTAATCTGTTTTGATACGTTTTAGCCCTTTTTGGCGCTTTTAGTTAGTGTTGGTTAGTCGTTCAATCAACTTTCGGTTAGTCTCAGTTAGTTCCAATTTATTTTAGAACCGATTTCGGTACGTTATTATAACCAATTTGAATGTCTTTGTTTCATTTTAGCTAGTCGCCAATATTCGGGTATTTTGGGTTAGTTTCAACTTACTTTAATATTTTTAATCTGTTTCGATACGTTTTAGCTCTTTTTGGTGCTTTTGGTTAGTTTTAGGTTAGTCGTTCAATCAACATTCGATAAATATCAGTTGGTTTTAATATATTTAAGCCATGTTATCCGGTGCCGGTACGCTATAAGCAATTTTAACGTTTTTGGTTACTTTTGGTTAATCGGCAAAATTCGGTTAATTTGGGTTAGTTTTAATTTGCTTTAACATTTTTAATGTGTTCTGATAGGTTTTTGCCCGTTTTGCTTCTTTTAGTTAGTTTTGGTTATAGTCATTCAATAAACGTTCGGTTACTTTGAGTATTTTTTATTTTAATCATTTGAACCGGTTCCGATACCTTAATTACGACCAATTTTAATGTTTTTGTTTAGTCGGCAAAATTCAGTTTATTTTGGTTAGTTTTAACTTGCTTCCATATATTTAATTTGTTCCTATACGTTTTAGCCCGTTTTGGGTTTTTTGTTACTTTTGGTTAGTCATTCAAACAACTTTCGGTTACTTTCAGTTAGTTCCAATTTATTTTAGTCATTTAAACCGGTTTCCATACGTTCCATACCCCATACGTCAATTCTGTGGCTGCGCGTGCCAGAATTTTGGTGTTCGAAATTGTCGATACCTTTTTTCATACCAGTTTTGATACCCAACCAAAAAAAATTGGAGGTATGGTGATGGAACTTTATAGACTTTTAATCTTTTATAATTTAATATCCCTCAAAAATATTAATAAAGACTTTTCAATACATTTAAATAGCATTCCTACCTACTCCAGACAACTAAATTGAAATTTTGTGCTAAAAAATTCGTTTCCAAACTTGAAAATTTTCGATCTCAAATTTCCCAATATTTCCAGATTTAATTTAATAATCGAACTCTATAAACGACCCACAAATTCCCATTTTTAGATTTGCGTAATCAATTTAGATTTGAATTTTGGTGAAAGAAAATAATTACGACAAATTAAAATGCTACGCCTATGTTTGTTTACCCACTAGCCACTTTCCGTACCACAGTTTCATTGATAAATACGCACGTCACAGTCTGTGGTATACGATGCAGTCTTCTAGAAAATTATGAATGATAGACTTTCTCTTTTTAAGTAAGTAGTCTTAGGTATACACATACCACTGCGGTATGTGATAATATATTATACAAAAAAAAGAGACACTACTGAGATAGCTCAGCAGGAACAGAGCTCAAGATACAAGGACAAGATGGCGAATAGCGATAGCCCGATGGCCTGGTACTACTACCCATATATTTAATACTACTATATCGTGAGTTGAGCCAAAATTTGTCCGAAATCAAAACGAGATAGAATGATCGATGTGTACTTCCAGCGTTGAGCGCAAGTCAATTATTTCAACCAATAAGCGTTGCCCCTTCGATTATCGATCGCCTCCACGTGTGCGTGGTCGTATAGAGCGCCGAATTGTCAGCTCGTTTGCCGTTTTGTTGTTTATTGCCGTTTACCATATATTTAATAAATATATGCCGTTTACAGTATTAAAGTCATTGTGAGTCGTCCATTTTGATGTTTACTGTTTGCTTTGTACTTTACTCAAATCGCTATACTTACTTTGTTTATTGTTATTTCGAAGTTTTTGTTGTTTGTTGCCGTTTACAGTCGTTCATTTTGGTGTTTACTGTTTGCTTTGTACTTTACTCAAATGCCTATACTTACTTTGTTTATTGTTATTTCAAACTTGGACAATTTGTCGGTGTGAACTTGTAGTGAAGATGCCAATCATAGAATACAATTATGTAAATTAATTATGGATTTGTACAGAAATGTGAGATTTTTCCATGAAGCCAAACAAATGTCGTCTAAAGAAGAATACCTATAATATAAGACAAAAATACACTATTTTATTTAAGGGGCAATAAAATTTGAAGTGTGATAATATCATGTTTTATTTACCTCTTAACCCAAAAATATATAAATGAATATCTGCAGTTACATCCCGTTTGAAAACTAAGGTTCATATTGTTTTTCAATTATTTCTATCCACCACAAACATCTATTTATTTTTGGAATATCATTAAAGTTATACGACAAATAAATTTCCTAAATTATATTGTTAACATAAAAATACTAATTTATGATGAGGGCGTTTCACACTGACTTGGATTTCAAAACGTACATACCATATTTATGATTTTCATATGTGAAATTGACTATCCTATTTGCCTCGCTAGCTCATGCGCAAATTAACCAAAGTACACATCAAGCAAGTGCAATGAGTGCGACAAGTACATCCTCGGCGAACTGCAGTTCCATAGTAAACAGGCTTGACACACGATATAGTAGTATTAAATATATGCTACTACCCTTGTCTCTGCTACTACGCTAAATGAAAATAATCAGGCCAATAAACGCAGGGTCGCACAGCCAGATGATACCATTTCTAATATTTTCCTTTGTTAATTGTTACTGTAGTTATCTTTATAATTATTCAATGTTACTAATACTAACCAAATTCATATGGAGATTAATATCAAAAATGCTTATTATAAGTATGTATGTGTATTATTTAGGGTAGACTGGGGCAAGTGTGTAAGTGGGGTAAGTGAAAATTCTGGCTCTATTTTCAAAACAATGCGACTCTCTCATAATATATAAGCGGTAAGCAACCTATTATACTTCCATGCGGACAGCACAATGATTTCGGGTTAAACGCTTGAAACATGTCCCGAATCGGCAACACTATACAGTGATGAGTCATAAACGGTCAGTCGTCAAGTTCACAGGGTAAACAATTGTCGGCATACAAAGGTAGGTTTTTTTGATAGACTATAATTTTTTTAGTGATATCTGGTTATTTACGTATATCACCTCACATTGTATTGAGGATTTGCTAATTCAAAGTGTTATTTTTTTGCGTCATGCGTTTACACACTTACCCCAGAAAAAATCAAGTGAGGGGCAAGTGTATATCATAAATTTATGTTTTTGGCATCCAGAATATTAACTTTAAGTTAGTTTGTACTATTTTCCACTTATGGAGTACAACTAATGTTATTTAGTAGATTTTTTATAAAATGTTAAGGCTAAAGTTTCCAAATGGTATTTTAGTGGCTCAATAAAACTTTATAAAAAGTTTATGGTTGAAGAATTAATTGCCAATTATTTTATGTAAATTCAAGCCTATATTTCTACATCTTTTACACTTGCCTCCATAAGAGAAACGTTACTTTCAGTATCAGATAGTCGCCACTTTTACACTTTCCCGATAATCGGGCAAGTGTGAAATTTCAGCCCGAATTTTTTTCTTTTTTGAATTTTCGTTACTTACAATTTAGGAACTAAATTTCAACCCCAGGTACGTTAAGGATACATAATAAGCTAATTTACCACGGAACGAGAAGTTTTTAAAAAATTGCTATATTAGAGACAAAATTAAAAATATGACAAGAAAAATGGATGGGTTCACACTTGCCCCAGTCTACCCTAATGGAAATCCGTATATTAACTATCAACCAATTATATTATATAAAAACATAAATTTATGTACTATTACAAAATTAATGTTTTTAATAATACATATGTTTTGCTTTACTAGTATATATTGTTAAATGCAACCAAATAGTGTCCAAATAAAAAAAAATGTTAACGTGTAACATTTAAAATGGAATCATATTTTTATAAAAAATAAGATCTAGTTGCTATTAATTTGGCGGCATATTCGTTAACAAATACTACCCAAACAAATATTTATTTATTATTATCGAAATTTTTCTTTCAGTGTATGTATTGACAAGGTAATAGAGCAAATCCCATATTTTTTGCGGATAAATGAACAAATATATCAGAATAAAATCTTATACATATCGTAACGGATTTGGTTAAAAAGTAGTATTTTTTTAAATACACCACTCATTTAACAAAAAGGGAAGGCCTAAATGAAAAAAAATATATTCTGCATAAAAGTTTCGCTTATGTATTGACAAGGTAATAGAGCAAATCCCATATTGTTTGCTTGTAAACTAACAAAGTTATCACAAAAACTTAAACGCCCTAGCCTTAAACATATGAACGGATTTGGTTAAAAAGTAGTTTTTTAAATATACCACTCAATTAACAATAAAAAGGGAAGTGTAGAACTGCTTTTATTTATTGAATAAAACTCCAGGTAACTATAGAGTTCTGTATTCATTTTAGCAAATAATATATAAGATAGTAACGCGACATAATGTATATTCTTAAAATCTACGTACGCATATCAATGCGTCACTCAATCTTCTATTCTCTCTATCTATCTCGGGTTGGTGTAGGTTCGTATTATAAATATAATGTTACAATAACAATGTCATTTCAACAAGGTTCACTTAGCCTTGTCACCCGTGTCGAGTATCTCGTTCATTGAAGTTAAACAATAATATTACGCAGGGCCGTAGCCAGAAAAAATATTTAGGGTACGCAAAATAAACTTTTGGACAGACTAACACATCACATACGTAGTTTATTTTATTTAAAAAGTATGCATCACGGATAAACTATGTTAGTACCCAACGTTTGAATTTATCATTTAGCATTAATTTGTGTTTAATAAAATTAACTTACATACATAATAATTAGTATTAAGTAACTACTACTTTCTTTAACAACTCGACATACTCATTTACTATTTGTGGAATAAACAAAACAAGGAAAATAAAATAAAACACAAAACATATCATAAAAATATTTCCTATTAATATTTCTATTATAATAGTGGTTATTACATTTTAAGTTAGAAATTAAATTCCTTTCTTTGACATACCATACAAATTAATAAATTAAAACTCTATTGAAGAACACGAAAGTGGACTTTATTAGAAAACGCAGGAATGGAGAATACAGTCAACGTTCTAAAATACAGTGAGGGATGTTTGTGAGCCTGTGCTAAATTTTAAAATTTTAGTTTTCTATACGCGTGTTTAGATTTACTTTTTTGTTAAAACTAAGTCCACCACAACACATTATATTTCTAGCGAGTATAAAATTGTGTGTTTCATTTAATAACAAGGAAAAATATTCATGGGCAAATTGTATTTACTGTATTTCATATTGTTAAAAGCAATATCTAATTAATTTTCAAGTATTCTCTCAGACGAGTCCGCTGTGATGGTCAGGCCAGGGTACCCGATTTAATTGTAGAAATGTAAAACTTTTAATTAAATTTTAATCGTTCAGATAAAAAAATAAATATTGGAAGTCATTTACCCTTGGACTATAATTCCAATCACCGATAGGAAATTCGCGGATCATTTTGACGATTTGCACCGAGTCTTTCTATAAAATGGCAGATCTCAGATTGAAGTCTCGGGAATTAATTTCCGATTTTATTGAATTATACCGGCAAAATGAATGCCTTTGGAAAATTAAAAGTATGATTATTCTGATAAGCCCAAAAAAATGCCGCATGCAATGTTCTGATTGAAAAATTAAGAGAAGGAAGCCGCTTGCCAATAAAGATATGGCCATTAAGAAAATGAATTCATTGACATGTGTTTTCGAAAGGAGTAAAAAATATATAATGCATCGTTTATGATGAAATTTGTGGTATTTTGACCGTCTTCCTGTTTCGAATTGATCAAGAAACACCAAGACAGGGCGGGATAGACACAATAGAAAAAAATAGTATCACGAGTCCAGGGGCCGATAACACAAATGCTACAAGTCCAACAATTGTAGAAATAAATTATACAAGTGTAGATTTTCTGTAACATAAAGTAAGTTATAGTTACTAGCGGGGCACTGGTAATTACGGAACTTTTTGTACAGTTGTAGTTTGTTTCCATAACACAACAACCACACTTGTTTAGTTGTGTTACGGAAATGTCAACAATTGTAAACAATTTGCTACCTATCTTGAAAGCTGGGTTGATTCAATGTAGTTAAGTCTTTCACCGTGAACGTATAATTTTACTGTCGATATGTGGTCAAGTGATTCCTATAGTGACAACCAAAATCGAGACAAAAATGCTCGTGCAGTGTATCGGTATCGGGAGAGAGTAAACCTTGACATGCTGAGACACGGAGAACTTGTGGAAAGGTTCAGCCTCAATCGAGAACCGTGTGAAAGCCTTCTTCAAGATATAGGCCCAGCAATGACTTATCAAACGCTTCGATGGTAAGGCTTGTCACCATTACAGAAACTACTTATTGCTCTGCAATGGTTTGGAAACGGAGGGCAATACCATGTGGTATGTGACATGCATGGAGTGTCAAAAATTACCGTCTGCAGATGTGTTCACGATGTTATTGCTGCCGTAATCGAAATAAAATAAGATGCAGTGATTCGTTGGCCCGACAATACAGTGCACGTGACAGAACGCTTTCATAATTTGGCGGGATTTCCAGAAGTTTGTGGAACTGTAGATGGAACCCTCATAAATAACGATGACCCGCTTACGTCGACGGCCATGAGAAGCATTCAATCACTTGCATTACAGTGTGTGTGCCTGACTTAAAATTTTATTATATAAGTGCAAATTGGCGCGGAAGCTTGCACAATGCGCGAGTAATTTGTAACAGTTCTTTGTTGCGTAGAATGAGAAACGGTTGGAGACCTCATGGAAATACTATGATTCTTGGAGATTCCGCATATCCCTTACGCGAATGGTCAATTCCACCAACTTATGACGATCCGATGAACCCAACTCAGACCACTTTCAACAGAGCTCATAGAAACACTCGACGCATTATAGAAAACGGCTTCGGCCTATTGAAAGAAATAGTACATTATTTTATATGGAGGAAAAGTTACTTTTCCTCCAAATAAAATATGCTGTTTTTCTTCAATTGTCGACAAATTAATGCAAAAAGTATCTTTTTAATAGTAATAATAATTATTATTAAAGATAAGTGGGTTAGTGGGCAAGGCGGCTTAGACCGGTGCGATGTCGGTGAATAGGCTCAGGTTGTTGCTATAGTAATGTAACATAAAGCTGTCAGTGGACACTGTCAACAATAATTATATTTTTAAAATTGCGTCTTCGATTGCGTTTTAATTCCGTATTGATAAGCAGTTATTGGGTAAGTTCGATTAAATAATAACCAATTTATCCTAAATTAGTGATTTTTAGAAATGCAGTCACACATTGAGTGATAAATACAAATTTTAGTTTAATAACTCTTGAGTTGTTGACGCTTATTTTGATGTTTGTTTGTATTGTATCTGTGTTGCTATGATAACACTTTTACCTCCGCCGGCGGAAAAGTGAAAAGTAAAGCTCCGGCGGAGGAAAAACGAAACTTCACTGCCGCCTACACAGTCGAGTAATGACGGATTTACTGACGTTTGAAGAAAAAGTCTTTGCTTGAACCATCTACGGGTTGATCCAAACGCCGCAAACATTTTTAAATGTTGTGCGCTTGTAAGAACGATAATGTACAAGTGTAGAATATTTCACTAGTAGCTACAAGTGTATGAAATATTATTGTGTTACAGGAAATAGGGTTACTTGTAGGTACAAGCCATTTACTTGTAACTTGTAGACTTGTTACAATTGTAAGCATTGTGTTATAGGGCCCAGGAAGTAAAGTATGTATTTTTACTAAACGTTTTTTTTTGGCTAGATAAGTTTAGTTGCCTTGTTTTTTTAATCGATTGTAACTATGATTCCCTCGAGTATCAAATTTTATCAGGAATATATGGGATCACTATTCCAATCAGTTCATTGCAGGTTTCTTTATTCATACGCAAGTAATTAGACCAGTCTTCAGATTCGAGTTTTCGTTCATTAAGTAGATTTATATACGCAAATTCTTGTTGTTAACCAATTCTTTAACCATCTTTTTCTGATCTCTTCTTTCTTCTTTCTTTATTATTAAAACTGCCGCTGCAGCTATTAATAATCTGGGTCGATCGCTCACAATTGTTAAGACTGTTAATAAAACAAATTTAAAAACGGACTGTGTGTGTGTTTTTAGTAAGTTCCATCTTGCATGACGATTTAAGACTGTACAGGGTGATCCCCTATAATGTCGCCCCCCTATAACTTTTTTATTTTAAGTGTCCCAAAAAAATAAAAGTATGGTTATGTAGGTACTGAAACATACCTTTTTTCTGCTTATAAAAAATATTGGAAAAATGATCAGTACACAGGGAAAATCAAAAAGTATTTTTTTTCAATGGAACACCCTATATATGAATTTATTTTTCGATTCCTTGTAAAATTCTAAGCATATTATATGTATGATGTTATACCTCTAAAGTTCGTAGTTTTACGGCTATAAACAGTTACTTTGGCTACTTTTCACCTTGATAGCAAGAAGATCATCAGAGATGGAGTAACATAAATTTCACACTCCTATCTTAACTTTTCAAGAGCTATCTGGCACTAACTGGCAGGCGGTACCATGGGTACCAAATCTGGTACCTCTGTAGGTTCCATAAGTTAGCACCATCAGATAGCTCTTGGAAAGTTAAGACAGGAATGTGAAATTCATTTTACTCCATCTCTAATGATCTCCTTGCTATCAAGGTGAAAAGTAGCCATAGTACCGATTTTCAACTGTTTATAGCTGTGAAACTACTAACTCTAGAGGTATAACATCATACATAAAACATGCTTAGAATTTTACGAGGAATCGAAAAATAAATTCATATATATGGTGTTCCATTGGAAAAAAAATTAACTTTTTGTTTTTCCCTGTATACTGATCATTTTTCCAATATTTTTTATACGCAGAAAAAAAGTATTTTTCAGTACCTACATAACCATACTTTTATTTTTTTTGAGACACTTAAAATGAAAAAGTTAAAGGAGGGCGACATTATAGGAGATCACCCTGTACAAGTAAAATGATAGATAAGCATGCATGTCTGTGGCGGCCTTTAGAGCAATATCAATATTGTCACAGCGAATATGGGCGCCTCCACCACGTGTACCAGAGAATATTTGCTCGCAGTAATTCTCCATGCTCTTTCAGGCTGCGTAGCTCAGATGATGATAATAAGAATGATAACTCGCTATGAAACAAATGCACGTTCATTTATGATCAAGTTTAGTACAAATTAATTGAAGTTAGAGCAAAACGTAAATCCATTAATGATCAGGTTTCGTAAAAAATGACAAAAGAGTGTGGCACGCATGACTACTCGTCCAAGACGGATTAGACGCGACCTATTCGGTTTCCTTAAGGCCAGTTGAGGTTTCCTAGAAAGTACTTTTAATCTGTGTTGAATTTAAGAGATCTAATTTATTCACTTTATATCGGTATACTTAACTTGATTTGACTTTTAATTAACTGACTTGTTTGACTGTTTACTTTTCACTGACGTATTTTATATTAAAAGTTGTTGAATGTTTACTGAATGTTTTAAAAACATGTTTAGATAATAAGTATAATAATTATCTTTCAAGATCAAGTACCAAGTTCAAACTTTAGACGGAGTGTTCTTTTTTGTGAAATAAAGTATTAGTTTATAATATGTGAATATACCTACAGTTTACCACTCAATCTTTCCAATAAATTTAAAAATTTGTAAATGGCTTAGATATTCTTATGTGAAAAGATGCTTGAAACCTAAAACTGTGAATTTCGTTAGCTAACTCGAAAGCATCTAAATCTTGATCATATTTTAATATGACTTCTAAAAACACTTTGTGATTTACCGGTTAGAAAATTAAAATCATCTGCAACGCTTTGAGCACAAAATCGTGACTTCAGGTGAGATGGAATTACATTAATAACAATTTGCAATCCCAAGATTTGAAATTTGTGAATTTCATTTAAATTGCTTTCCTCGTCAGAGCAAAGCTCGCCTCCCGTTTTTAACTTTGTTTTTCCTCTCATTATAAATTCTGGCTCCATATCTATGGAGTCATTAATTTGATTTTGCTTTTTGCAATACATTTTTAAGTAAAGGTTAGGACGTATACATTTTTTCGTAACTGGGCTGATTATAGTGCTACTTTATTCAAATCAAATCAAATCAAAAAATGCTTTATTGTCGGAAGAATTAATTTCTTATTGACAAAGCTAATTAAAGCTAAACAAAATCAATAAACAAAAGTCAAATAATAAATCTAAATGTTACATATAAACGAAATACAGATATAAAAAAGTTTAAGTACAGTCATCTAAGTATAAAATAAAATATATATAAAAAAAACATATCAACACCTAACAAGGATAAACCACATACATATAAGTAATTACAAATAAATACATACATACATATATACACACACATATACACACATACACACACATACATGTGTGTACACACATACATACCCATACACATATATAGAAAATAATATTTAAAAAGTGTCACTGTAGAATTCATCTACGCTGTAATAAGCTTTTGACCTTAACATTTTTTTGACATTTCTGTTAAAATATTTAACATCATTTAGAGTTTTTAATTCTGCCGGTAGATGATTGTACACTTTTATGCTTTCATACACTAAGGAGTTCTTTGTTAAAGTGCTTTTTGGAATTGGCAGTGGTAAATTATGTGCATGACGTGTATTATAAAAGTTAATGCTAATAAAATGTTTGTACTTTTTATGTACCAGAGTAACTGTCTCCAAGATAAAAATACATGGTAGAGTTAAAATATTCTCTCTTAAGAAAAGAGGTCTACAGTGATCTCTTAACCGTGCCCTACATAAATACCTAACGGCTCTTTTCTGGAGAACAAACACAGTGTTAAAGAGCTGTTTACAACAAAAGCCCCAAAAAGCAATTCCGTACCTTAAGTGCGATTCTATTAATGAAAAATAGGTCGATTTAGCCATCGATAACCCTAGCTCTTCAGACACTATTCTTACAGCATAACATCCACTTGCCAATTTTTTATTCAGAGCCAAAATGTGATCCTTAAACTTTAACTCTGAATCAATATATACACCTAAAAACTTTACATGGTTTTTACTTGATAAGCAACTGTTATTTATATTTACATTTAAATTGTGAAAGTCAGACCTAAAAGATAAAATATTTGTTTTACTGATATTAAAACAAAGGCAATTTGAATCACACCACTCTTTAACTTTTTGAAGGTCGTCAGAGATAATACTAGACATTAAGGTCGAATCCTTGTTAACCCACAAAATAGTTGTGTCATCTGCAAAGATGGTAAAACGACCCTTTATGTTAAGAGTAGCTAGGTCATTTAAATATAACAAAAAAAGAACAGGACCGAGCACAGAGCCCTGTGGTACGCCATGCCTTATTGATAACTCTTTCGACCTCTCCTTAGAGTAAACAATCTGCCTTCTGTCAGATAAATAAGAATATAGCCAATTGTAGGCAACTCCCCTAAAACCATAACAATAAAGCTTCTCCAGCAGTATTCTGTGATTCACGCAATCAAATGCCTTTGAGAAGTCACAGAATACTGCCGCAGCCACGCATCCCTCATTCAAACCCAAGTACACACTCTCTAACAGACTGAATACCGCATCCATAGTACCCTTGGAGCACTGAAAACCAAATTGACATCCAACTAAGATATTTTGGGAAGAGAGAAAACTGGTCATTCTCTTCTTAACAATCTTTTCAATAATTTTTGACATAGTTGGAAGCAAAGAAATAGGACGGAAGTCAGCCGGATTTCTACAGTCACCACCCTTAAACAAAGGAATAACAACCGCCGTCTTTAAACTGGATGGAAATTTCCCAGAGTCAAATGATAGATTTATTGCCTCAACCAGGGCCCGAAGCGATTGATCCGGTAAAACTTCAAAAATCCCAAGCGAGAGGGAATCTATTCCAGCAGAATTTTTGTTTTTAATTTCTTTAAAAATACATTTAATTTCATCAATACTGGTATGTACAAAAGAAAAACTGTCGCTAACAGATTTGCCACGCATATAAGACATTGGGTCTATTTGTGAAGGCAGATTAGACGTTAATTTATCAGCAACAGAGCAATAATAGGAGTTCAATACATTGGCATCAAGATCTTCCCCACTGTTAGAATTATTTGACTTACCCCTCAAGCTGTTCACAATATTCCAATTTTCTTTAGTTTTGTTATGCGCCTTATCTATTCTGTCCCTATAATACCACTCCTTTGCCAACTTAATAATCCGTCTGTAAGTAGCCCTATATTTGTTAAAATAATTCAAGAAGGACTGAGTTGAAGTATACTTCCTTAATCCATGCAAGCATCTTAAATTTGTGGAAGATTTTCTTATGCCCAAAGTTATCCATGGCTTTTTTCGTTTTTCCTTTATTTTACAAATCGGAAAGCTTGCATTAAACATTTGAACCACAACACCATTAAAGCTGTTCAGGGAATCATGCGATGCTACTATTGACTGCCAATCAATGTTTGCCGCCCGTCTCCGAAAACACTCAAAATTTTTTGTGCTGTATATTCTTCCATACCTAACCTTTTTTAAGTTTCCTACGTCACTCATAAAAAAAACACGAAATAATTGCTTCGTGATCAGATAGACCCGAAGGCAAAACGACAGTCTCGCTACCAATAACATCAGTAAAATTCGAACAAACATAATCGATAGTTGTGCTAGAGTATTTTGAGACACGGGTCGGATGATCAACAAGCATCTGTAAATTAAAAGAGTGCAAAAGATTTCTCAAACTGTCAGTATCAATATGGTTTTTATTATCATAATTTATATTAAAAAATCTCCGGCTACTAGTACTTTAGAACGAACAGATAGATCTGATAAAATTGTTTCTAAATTTCCTATAAATTCCTTTACACTGCCGCTTGGAGGCCTATACAAGCACAAAATGTACAAATCAATCCCCTTAAAATAGACAATAGAAAACTCAAACATTCCCTCAACCAACAAAAAATCGTACTTATTAACATTAATTACACAAGAACACTGCAATAGCAAATCATTCAAAAGTATCATCGTTCCACCATGACTACGCTTATTTCGACAAAAAGTGGAAACTACAGAGTAATCAGGAATATAGCAGGGTTCCTCCGGTCTTAGCCAATGCTCAGTAAATAGCAGAATATCAGGAGAATTATGAGTTTCCAGAAAGACTTTCAATTCATCCATCTTGTTGCGGATTGATTGAATATTTAATAATAATAACGAAATTGTGTGTGTATTATTGCCAACAAAGTTGGACCGCTCTACGTTACTTGCTTGTGATGCATGGCTGCATATAAAAAATTATTTTCATTTTCTATAAGTTTACGACTATTGCTATACACCATTTCGGCATTAACATTTACATCAGTTTGACTAAGTTTACGACTATTACTATACACTATTTCGGCATGAGCCGTATCATCATTACAATAATTAGAATGAACATTATCAGGAGTTAATGGTATGTGAGTAAGATTACAGAATTTATTGTTTACATTATTAAAATTATTTATAACAGATAAAATAAGGGATGACAGCCTATGTAAACCCTTATTATTTAAAAATGGACTCTGGTTTTTAAAATTTCTGTAACTAAATTTATTGGCAAGATCAAGTAACTCTATATTATTAGTGAAGGTTTTTAAATTGTTTACCGAATTCCTTATTGCATTATTAATATTGTAGTA
>JAEQML010070516.1:0-16739 GCA_016904865.1 Pissodes strobi | reverse complement strand
AACATTATGATCTCGTTTGGTTATCATGCACATTATGGTAAAGCATCTTATTTATCTGGCATTTTTGTAGATTATTAATGATTTCATAAACAAATTTGCACTGTTCTATCTCTAGGATTTCTCTTAGTCTATTTAAATTTAATTCTGAATAAAATGTGTTAGAACTAGTAAGCCAATCAAAATTAAATAATACTTTTAAAAACTTATTTTGTAATATTTGAGCTTTATTAAAATCAACTTCACCGCACATGCCCCACACAGGCAAAAGGTATCTAAAATGTGTATTAGGAAAAAGGCATTGAAAACTTGAAACTTGCTTTCTTTAGATAAATAATCTCTGCTTTTATACAAAGCAGACAGCATTGAAATTATTTTATCAGATATTTTATTTATGTGTAGTGACCAATTTAAATTTTCATCTATAAGTAATCCCAAATATTTTATACTTGACACTTTTTCTAAATGTATACCATTTTTTGCTTAAATATAACGTATTTGGTTTTTTCGATGTTGATTTTTAATTTATTTGAAACCAGTCATTTCATTAAGATCACTATTAATAAGATTAATAACGGCAATTTCGTCTGTTCCAGTATATACCAGAACAGTGTTGTCTGCAAAAGTAAAATATCTTGCTTTTAGATTGGCCAACTTCAGTTTTAGTGCGTAGAGACTATACAACAGAGGTCCAATTGACCCCCGTGGTACGCCATTCACTAACAATGTCTTCAAGCCTTACGCACTGCTTTCTGTCATATAAATATATTTTAACCAGACCATACAAAACCCCCCTAAATCTCATTTCAAAAAATTAATCTAAAATAATGCCTGTGCTTACCACGTCAAAAGCCTATTTCAAGTCGATGAAAACTGCTATAGCTATTTGTTGTTTATCTAGAGCCCTTGAGCTATAGTCTACGAGATCAACCACCGCACCAAGTGTACTACTGTTCCTTATAAAACCATACTGAAATTCATCAGTCAATAGATGGGTATTAATAAACGATAACATTCTTTTCATTATGATTTTCCCTAGAATCTTAGAAAATACAATCACCACTGAAATAGGCCTGTAATTGTTCATGTATTTTTTTATCACCTGACTTAAAAGTGGAGTAATTTTACTATTTATTATTCTTGTGGAAGTACTCCCCTTTGTATAGGTTTATTGATTAATTGTAATAACACAGGTAAAATGCACTCTCCAAGATTGTGCACATCCTTAACTGTAATCCCGTCATGTCCGGGTGCTGAGTTCAATTCCATCAGTCAATGTTATGAAAATAGAACTATTATTGTGGACTTCATTAACAGACAAAATTTCATTTATGAGATTGCGCAGAAGTTTTAATGTCCAGCAATAATAGTTTGTGATCGGAAATTGCGTTATCTCTAACATTGACTTTACAATCTAAATTACTACAATAATCGCTAAAAATATGGTCTGTAAGAGATTTTGACAAACTGGTAACTCTAGTAGCGTGTTCCTCGCTAACTGAATTATCAATTTTAAATTTGTTTAATACTATAAGTCTTTGTACTCTTTGGTTACTTCCGAAACATCCAACAGATTAATGTTCATATTTCCAGCAATTAAATGATTATTAGGGTGATTACGCATAATAGATTCTAAATAATGAGAAAAATGGCCACTATTAAGAGAGAAAGGTTTATATAAAACACTAATTTTGAAGTTTTATTCACTTAAGCTAATACATATCGAGTTTATTAGTTCACCTTTGCGACTTTTCAATTTCACGAAAATTGATAGATTCACGCACATAACTACCAGCCCTACAAGAATGAACAGCATGATAACCATTCAATACGACGAGGAATGCTTAATTTTCTTCCAACCACGTTTCAGTCGCCAAGAGTATATCCCAATCATCCCCCACAACAAAACACTGCACAAGATCCAGCTTATTTCTTATACTCTGCAAGTTCATGTAAGCAATTTTCAGTTCTTCACGAGGCCTTACTAAATTTTCAACTGACTATTTTCATTTATAAGAAGGATGTTCGAATGTTCGTCCTTTCTTAACAAGATATTAACATCTGCAATCCAAATGAATTTATAGTTTTGGTCTTTCGTAAACGCAATCAAAAGAGAACATTGGGCTAAATTTACTAGCGACATGGACTATGACCTGTATGGCGCTCAAAGGAAAGTATGGAAAAAAAAAGTTAACGAGTTCGTCCAGACCAAAGGAGTGCCATATAGAGACATGGCAACAGCATTTTAAAGAGCTTTGCGATGCTGAAGAAACGCTGAATATAAACGAATACGAAACAGATATAAGTGGTACAATCACTGACGAAGAGATAGAAGCAAAACTCAAGAAATTAAAAAACAGAAAATCATCCGGACCGGACGGCATCCCCAACGAGCTTTTAAAATATGGAGGCCCCGAACTTGCAAGGAAACTATCGGAACTATTTAACAAAATATTAAACGAAACGGAAACACCAGATGAATGGCATAATAGCATCATCATACCCATATTTAAAAAAGGACTAAAAACCTGCCCAGAAAACTATAGAGAAATAACCCTCTTAAATGCAACAATGAAATTATTCACGAGTATTCTCAAGGACAAACTGGAAACGCAGTTTAAGAATGCTCAAGAACAACAGCGCTTCACAAAGGACCGGTCAATAACAGACGCAGTATTTATAATAAAACAAATAAAAGTAAAGACTATAGAGTACAGTATGCCAGCATATATTTGCTTCATTGACCTAACAATGGCGTCTGACAGGGTTCGTTTGGGAGACATTCTACATATATTAATAGAAAATGAGGTACCGACGAACATAACAAAGATAATCCATAACCAAAATAATAATAACCTAACAAAGATTAAAGCAGGAGTCAATTCACTGCAAACATCCTAACACCGGGAGGAATTAGACAGTTTAACAGCCTAAGTCCCTTTTTGTTTAATCTTCTCATGGATAAAATTATAAATAAAATAACATATGTTAACCTTGGATACAGACTGGTCAACAAAAGAATTAGTATGGTGTGTTACGCCGATGATGCAGCAATTATTGCCGAATCAGAAAACGACCTACATACATAACTCTTCCAGTTCTTCCAAGTAAGCCGTCAATTCAATATTGACATTTCTATCAACAAAACCAAATGTATGACAATCGCGAAGGTTCCGCTCAGAGTAAGCTAGTGGTGGAGGGCAATCTCATAGAACAGGTGATGCAATTCAGATATTTGGACATAGACATATCAAGCACCCACGACCCAGTTAAAGACCTGAGGATCCAGATTTACAAAGCATCCGCACTATCAGGATGCCTACGATATATAGTCTGGTCAAACCCTTACATGCGCAAAGATAGCAAAATTAGAATCTACAAGACTTGTATCAGACCGATCAGACCGATCATGACGTACGGTACAGAAGTCGGCAAAGACACCAACAAGACAAACCACATGCTAAGGGTATCCGAAATGAAAACACTGAGAACAATAGTGGGGAAAACAAGAAGAGACAGAGTAAGAAACACAGATATAAGGGAACAATGCGATATACAATTTATTGTGAGATGGGGAAGACAACGTAAGAGGCAATGGTACAACCATGTGAGACGGATGAACGAGAACAGACTTCCGAAAACAGTCTTAGAAAACTAACAAATAATTTCCTGTGATTTGAGAATTTTGCCATTTTTTTATCCAATTTTCTTTGGCAGTTATGGAAACTGATTTTTCTGTTTAGTTCCCTTAATCTAATGTAAGTTCTTGTTCTGCATAAACACATAATCACCTCGAATGGCACCGACGTATCAGGTAAGCAGGCTTTTGTTTTTTCAGCTAATTTCAGAAAAATTTTTTTCTCTTTGCTTAAGTTACAGCCATGCATTTTATAAAATTCTATTTCCATTTTCTGAGCTAGCTTCCACAAGTCGTTATTTGGGCACAGAAGGGAACCTTTCGAAATGACTTCAAGCCAGTCAGGGTAATTGGACGCATCCAGTGTTTTTGTTGGTATTCCCAGAGAGGGATATTTATTTTTAAATTTATACGCCACATATCCAGCTACATAACGTAAAGCTTCCAAACTTATTTTTTCTCTAATTTCAAAGTTCTCCATAACACTTAAGAGTTCTTCATTCATTTCTTGTTCCAAATATGCGGGTTGTACAAAAGCATTTGATGTTATGCCTCCTTCTTCATTTTGATGGCTTTCTGCCAATTTGTCAGTTTTAGACGTTAAACTGGAGAGTATTTGATGCGTCAAACAAGCCTCTTCTGTCTCTGTTATGGTGTATTTCTCGATACTTTTAGAAGGTTCCTGTTCTTCTAGAACATTCAACAAACATGATTCCCCTATTTCCATTGTATTCCTATTCTCCGTGAAGATAGCTGAAGAATTTTTGCCAAGCACATACCATCTCAATCTATATTTAAAATCCATCGGTGAAGGATGGTCATTTTGACCCCCCATGCCGCGAATATAAGAAAAGAAATTTTCCAGGACATCTTGGTTTAACCGAGATGTTAATATATATTGAAAATCATACTTGTCTTTCAAATAATTAAACATTCTTAGGAGGGAAATATTGTTAAGAATAATACCTTTTTGAAATTGAATAACTTCCTTGTGTTTTCCTACTCGAAGTGAGGATATAAACTTCGTCATATTATTTATTAAGTTTGTTTGATTTTCCAAATCGACCCCAAAGCCATTTCTTGATGGACAATTTTGTTCAAATTTTAATCTGGAATTAAATGTATCGAACCAATCGTTGAATAGTTTTACACAATCGGCAGCTATTTGCCAGTTACTTTTCGGGGGCATAAGACCATTTTTCCCAGCATACTCAATTGCTTTAGCTGTAGTATTGGACAAAACTTGGACGGCTGGTTTTACACGTTGCCTCATGGATCCTTTTACATTCATATGCAGTTCTGTCAATTTATGAGCCAAAGTCAATTCGGAAGTTGAAACTTTCAGCAATGCTTGAAAATAGTCAATGTTAATAATCGAATCTCCAATAGTAAAGCCATGATCAAAAAGATGAGCCCGAGTAAGTTTTATTAAATGTGGAACATCAGCATAAACAAAAATATTTAATGAACTATCACAGGGATGATTAAAAGAGCAATTCTTATTATGTCCCACATTTAATTTGGACCACAAAGCCATATTTCCCGTTCCCATATCACTGCAAATAGCCACTACTGTAAAATGTGCTTCAAACAATTCTGAAATGATCTCATGTAGAATTTCCTTTATCATGGGCTGATCAAAGTGGTAGAAGACTGGCTGTTTCCAATTAGAAAACAGTCCACGTACCATGCACGTTTGACAAGTTTTGTGAGGCCCAAAGACTTGCTGTTCCTTTTTATCTATATCCATTTTGTTTGATATGTAAATCTCGTCAAAGGTTAACACGCAGACTCGGTCGATCTCTTTTAAATCGAACGATTTTCTTTTCATTAGAGAAATAACATTTTTTAAAATTCCCTGGCTAAGCTCAAAGTTAGAAACATACTTTCTTAGAGTTGATAATCCTGGTAACGGATAATTGTTTGCCCTCAAGTATCTGTAGGCCTTCGGACTAACACTACGAAGGGAAACAGCTGACGCAATATCTTCCGGTGACCAACGTTTTTTTTTCACTGCTGCAGGATCCAACAACCTTTTAATTTGCCCTGGCGTGAAGACAGTTGCTAAAATATTTTCATACTTTTGTGCTGTTGAATCTTTCACCGATTTCACTTGCTGTCGGAGTTCTAAGTTTTCCTTTTCCAACATCATGATTGTTTTCTTTAGCTCATCAATTTCGCTGGCCCTAAAAAGAATAATAATTCAGTTATTTGCCTATAGGTATTTAATTGAAACAAAAAATGTCATAAAATAAGCACAATTTGCAAACAAAGGAATAGGTACATAAAAATATACTTGTAGGTAAATGAATCTTCAAGTCTTCCCACGTAAATGTATCTTCCCACTTTGAGCTATGAATCACTTTCGATAAAAATATATTCATAATAAGTAAATAATTAACGCAGGTAAGACTTTTTATACCCAAAGATAAAATTAAACCTACCTATTATTTTCATTTTCAACAACTTCCATGTTATTTGCAATTCCGATAACATCAATCATGAGTTCATCGGAGGAGGATGAGGGTCCAGGCTGCGGATCTTCAGATGCTTGTACAGTGGACGAAGACTCCTTTAGTAAGTCCCTAACAATCTCTTTTTGTCTCCTTTTCATTAAACGAGCTTGCCTATCTGTACTCGTATTTTGGCATTTCTGACGAGAGCCCCGAATGTGTAACGTTGGCACTGCATCCGGTTTCAAATAGCGACTAGATTTTGGGCTATATTGCAACATTTGGTGTCTTAAAGGAATTTCGAAACAACTTTCATGAAAGTGAATGGAACAGATTCGTGCTAGAATCAATAAATAGGTAACATTATTAACAGATATTTTCACCGCATGTTCCCAGGATTTGACCCGCATCATCATGTCAGACAATCGCGAGAGACGGCAAGAGCACACCCCGTTCACCGTACAGCTGGAAACACCCAGGACGTCGCTTACAAGGACTTTGTCTGGCGCACTCCGTCGCTGTTGAATTCACACCCAGGACATCTGTTTTCCCCCAATTACAACCTACAACTATTCAAGAACCGTGCCAATCAACATTTTCGCACACACACCGCTCGTCGAGTGCCATAGGTAGAGGTAGGGCGTGACACCGATTTTCAGCCACGGTAGTGATCGGTGACCGTTCCCAAAAACTCACATTCTAAAAAACCCGTGACTCAATCACGTCCACGATTTTGATTTTTTTCAACCAGTGGAAATATTTAAAATATTATCGCCGTTTTCGTTTACCCATTGGTGTTTCGTAGTATTCGTACACAACTCACCAGTTTTTTTTATTTTGGAAATTTATAAAAATACCGATAAGTGAATTATTTGCTTTTATTTTAAAGGTGCCTTTTTACACTTACGGATAGATTGAAAATATCATTTTCGTTCCTGCGCATATTTCACTTTTCGCATGGCCCTCCGCTCGCTTCGCTTGCTACGGGAGCTCAAGGAGAGTAAACTAACCAGGTGCTAACCCGGGGGCGGCTGGTACATAAGAATTGCAGAGCTGCAGAACCACCAAAATTTTCGAGAAGGTACTTGACGAATTGCTTATCCTTACACTAAATAATTAACGAATCCTTAAAATAGTAATGTCAAATTAAAACACTCCATTTTCGGCCTGGAATGCTACTATTATAGGCCATCGCGTATCAAGTATACACTACCAACCCCTAAGACGGACTACAGTTGGCCAGTAAATTTAATATAATTTTCTCGCGACGACACTTGAATGCCTTATCTGGACTGCTATTATTCGTGTACAGCTGTTCTTCTCAACCTAAAGAATGACGCAGTTATCAATTCGCAGAAATGAGCTATTTAATTTTAACAGTTAAAATTCCGCAGTTATTTAGCTGCATTCAGCGGCGGATCTAGGGATGCGTGGACCTCAGGGCAAAATATATTTATGGGCCCCTACCCCTTGTATATTTTAAAACTAAGTTAAGGCATCGTGGGGCCCTTCTGAACCTTGGGCCCCAGGGCGGCGCACCGAACTGCCCGGTGATATGTCCGCCACTGGCTGCATTCCTGACAGTCCTTGTGGGTTTTTACAAATATAAGTGGAGGCATTTTATATAGTTAATTAGAAAAGACAATTATTAATCCTTTGATTTGTCTTGTTTGTAGTAGTTGAGTCGTTTTTGTTTGTTGTTATTGTTAGTTGGCTCCTGTTTTGTATAGACTGTAGACTTTGATAAAATGGATCGTTTAACTGCGGGCTTCCATTGACACAGATTTGATACGAAAAATTACGGACTTTAATGAAAAAGTTATTGACAAAGAATAATTATAGGGTCGACTTGATATTTAAAAAATAAGGTTCCAATAATAATAATTTTATTTTATATGACAGTATTAGTTCAAAATGAAAAGCGGTTTATTATTGAGGCAATGCGTCCTAAAAATGCACACTATTTATTTTGGTAAATTATATTTATCACAGAAATTCTGCAGCCAGACGCCAAAGACCTATCTCGGTGTCGCCCCATTTGTTCGCGTTGGGCCCTCTGCGGCATGCCTTTATGCAGAGCACCTGTAATATTTGCCCACGAGCCGCCACTGTTCTAACCAAAACTAACCCGAATCTGCTAATACTAGATAATATCGACATGCACAAATATTTTAGCAGCTCTCGTAAAATCATTGCGCATGGTTATATCACAGCCGCTTCACACATGTCCATCCCATTTGCCGAGCCTCATATCGTCGCGTAAGATGTTTACACATCAAAAACAGTTTAGAAATATAACCTTAAAAAAAACGACGGGGTTTGAACCCGGGCGGCTGAAGTAAAGGCTAACGACGTTGACATTCTCAGCCAACGCTAACGATGCAGAATGCAGACCCCTAGACCATCAGGAGACATACAAACGACTGGTTGCATCACGAAGACATGGCGCGCCCGCGCGCACGTAGGAACGAAAGTGATATTTTGAATATTCTATCCGCAAATCTTTTTTACTGGCATGATAGTCCGTCGGAAAGCCCGGTCTAGGATGCACAGAAAAAAAACCGAGGTATAACCAAATGGGACCTTCACCATTTGAAAAGGCATGTTTTTTTACATAGAAAATGAAAATTGACGACTCTCTCCATTGGTCGCGACCAAAGATATAGGCAAAAAACTGAAAAAAAGGATTTTTTATTTTTTTTAGTTTGAACACTCATAACTATTTTTCCAAAGAAGGTAGAACAACAATTTTTTTTAAGTTTTATTCCTCATTCAATTTCCATTCTTTTGGTATATACTACATTAAAAAAAAATTTAAAATTATATTAAAAAAACAGTAATATTTTAAAAAGACAACAAATTGCCAATATTTTTTTAAACTCACCTCGCCATAACTTTCTTATGCAAAGCGCTATTTAAATGTTTTTTTTTTCAAAAACTGCGCAATCTAATGCTCTTCATTTTGTCTCGATTAACTTGTGGTCTATTCTAAGAAATAAAACCTGTAGCGGCTTTTAAACGTCGGGACACGTGCCTCTGCGTCGGGCTGGACGGCTGTTTTTTTCCATTGCGATCGACCGCTGCTCTTGTCACGGTATAAATAAGTATATACGGTAGGTTCACTCGGGACAAATTTCCAATTTCGCCGACAGTTTTTAGGTTCAAAGCGAATACGGATTAATCTCGTTCGCGGCCAGTGGTGGCTACAATACGAGGGAGAATTTACGGTCAGTGTGCAAACGCCTTGATATTCTGTACTGTTGGGTCGCGTTGAATTAAATAATATTAAGATCGCTACGATGACGAGATATTGTTGTGCGGATAATTGCATTATAAAAGTGGGTGAAGGATTATCATTTTTTAGATGCCCCAAAGACCCTATCAGGTAAGATTTATAATAATTTTTTAATAATATGCAGTTTTTCAATTACACGTATAATCGGTTTAACAAATATATCTTTATTAAAATTCAGTTATTTACCTAAATTTGGATAAAGACAATAGTGAGAAAACAAAACAAGTACGGCAAAAATAAAATGCCCGTCACCACTAGCGTGAGCAAAAATCCGTTTATGTTTTAATAATTGCGAATTTTTCACATGATCTTTTGTGTTTTTAAAGCAACTCTTATATTTTTACATTGAAAATGTTTTTATTATCCTAGTAGGTATAGGGCCTCAAATCCTGAAAAAATACACGCTACATTTGACACATGACATCATACGATGGTAGTTTATTTACTTAAACTTAAATTTGATTTATGGTATCGGAATCGATTAAAATAACTAAAATAAATTGGAACTAACTAAAACTAACCGAAAGTTGATTGAATGACTAACCAAAACTCGCCAAAAGTAAGCAATACGGGCTTAAACGTACCGGTACAGGTTACAAAAATTAAACTAAGTTAAAACTAACCAAAACGAACGGAATTTTAACGACTAACCAAAATTAACCAAAAACATTAAATTTGATTATAATGTATCGAAACCGATTCAAATGACTAAAGTAAATTGGAACTAACTGAAAGTAACCGAAAGTTGATTGAAAAACTGACCAAAAGTAACTAAAAGCACCAAAAAGGGCTAAAACCTATCGGAACAAATTAAAAATATTAAAGTAAGTTGAAAGTAACCCAAAGTAACCGAATTTTAGCGACTAACCAAAAACATTAAAATTGGTTATAAAGTATCGGAACCGGTTCAAATGACCAATATAAATTGAAATTAACTGTAATTAACAGAAAGTTGATTGCACGACTAATCAAAACTAGCCAAAGTAACCAAAAGCACTAAGGGCTTAAACGTATCGGAACAGATTAAAAATATTAAAGTTAGTTCAAACTAACCCAAATTAACCTAATTTTGACGACTGACATAATTTAACCAAAAACATTTAAATTGGTTGTAATGTATCGGAACCGCTTCAAATGTGTAAAATAAATTGGAGCTATCTGAAAGTAAACAAAAGCTGGTTGAATGACTAACCAAAAGTAACTAAAAGCACCGAAACCGACTAAAACGTATCGTAATAGATTAAAAATATTGGGGTAAGATAAAATTAACCCAAATTAACCGAATTTTGGCGACTAACCTAAGCTAACCAAAAACAGTAAAATTGGTAATAACGTATTGGAACCGGTTCAAATGACTATAATAAATTGAAACTAACTGAAATTTACCGAAAGTTGATTGAACGACTTAACAAAACTAACAAAAAGTAACCAAAAAAGCGAAAACATAAATAAAAACAGATTAAAAATATTAAAGTAAGTTGAAACTCACTTTAATTAGCCGAATTTCGGCGACTAACTAAAATTAACCAAAAACATTAAAATTATTTATACTCGTAACGTATGCGAACCGGTTCAAATTCTAAAATAAATAAAAACCAACTAAAACTAACAGAATGACTAACCAAAAGTAACAAGAGCACTAAAACGTATCGGAATAGGTTACAAAAATTAAAGTAAGTTAAAACTAACCAAAACGAGCAGAACTTTGGCGACTAACCAAAAGTAACGAAAAACACTAAATTTGATTATAACGTATCGGAGTCGGTTTAAATGACGAAATTGGATCTAACTGAAACTAACCGAAAGTTAATTAAACGGCTTACTAAAACTAACTAAAAGTAACCAAAAGCGCAAAAACGGTCTAGAACAATTCGGAACAGGCTAGAAACATTATCTACAGCAACGTCATGGCTAGTTATATATTAATAGATTTTTCTATCTACAAGTGGAGGGTAATCTTTTAGGTCTTCATATCCGCACCTTTTTTTATTTTTTTTATAATTATGTTTAAAAAAATTATAATGCAAATAAGGCATTTCTTTAACTAAATAAATTTTACACTCGTGTTTGTATTTTTACTTTTTTAAACTCTGCTTTTAAAAACTATTCGAATTACACAAATCACATGTTTGCGTTTTTATTCATCATTTTCAATGTCCTCCCTGTTGCATCTTTGCGAAGGACTGTGAATTTTTCAATAAATTAAGCTGGTTTTAGACTATTGTTAATAAGTTACGGCTGTAAGGTATATAATTTGATTTTCGGCTTAGTTAATTATATTATACAATTCAACATTCGATTTTTGTTTCAGATGTGAACAGTGGCAGAAATCTAACGGTATGCAACTCGACTAGTTTTTACAAAAAAAAGAATTCGATCCGTCTCTTAATCCCCGATCTAGCGCAGTTAGTTTCACTTAGTATCAACTTATTTAAGTCATTTGAACCGATTCCGATATGGTTAATGGATTGGGTGAGTTTTGGTTAGTCGTTCAATCAACTTTCGGTTAGTTTTACTTATTTTATTCATTTGAGTCGGTTCCGAAACGTTATAATCAATTTTAATAGATTTGGTTAGTTTGGTTAGTCGTCCAATCACTTTCTGTTAGTTTCGCTTAGTCTCAACTTATTTTACTTGTTTGAGCCGGTTCCGATACGTTATAATCAATTTTTCATAAATCGACTCGTGACGCGAACATGAAAAATCACTCGCATGAAACCACAGAAGTATTCATTTGAACCGGCTCCGACACGTTATAATAAAATTTTATGCTTTTGATTAGTTTTGGTGAGCGGCGAAAATTCAGTTTGTTTTGGTAAGTTTTAACTTACTTTAATTTGTGTAACCTATTTTAGCACGTTTTGGTGCTTTTGGTTACTTTTAGCTAATTTTGTTTGGTCACTCAATCAACTGTCGGTTAGTTTCAGTTAGTTTTAATTTATTTTAGTAGTTTGAACCGGTTCCGATACGTTTAACCAATTTTAATGTTTTTGGTTAGTCGCTAATATTCAGTTAGTTTGGTTTATTTTTTAACTTACTTTAATATTTTTAATCTGTTCCGATACGTTTTAGCACTTTTTGGTGCGTTTTGTTACTTTTGGTTAATTTTGGTTAGTCGCCAAAATTCGGTTAATTTGGGTTAGTTTTAACTTACTTTAATGTTTTAAACTATTCCGATATGCCGTAGCCCTTTTCAGTGCTTTTGGTTAGTCGCTCAATAAACTTTCAGTTAATTTCAGTTAGTTTTAACTTATTTTAGTCACTTGAACCGACTTCGATACGTTACAATCAAATTTAATGTTTTCGGTTAGTTTTGGTTAGTAGCCAAAATTCGGTTCATTTAAGTTAATTTTATCTTACTTTAATATTTTTAATTTGCCCGATACGGTTTAGCCCTTTTTGATGCTTTTGGTTAGTTGTTCAATCAACTTTCGGTTAGTTTCAGTTAGATCCAGTTTATTTTAGTAATTTGAACCGGATCCGATACGTTATAACCAATTTTAATGTATTTGGTTTAGCTGCAAAAGTTCGGTTAATTTGAGTTAGTTTTAACTGACTTTAATTTTTTTAATCTGTTCCGATTCATTTTAGTTCTTTTTGGTGCTTTTGATTAGTTTGGGTTAGTAGTTCATCACGCATATGACATCATGTGTGCACTTTTTCACAATTTGATGCCCCATAACAGGAAAACAGAAACATTTTCAAGAAAAAATCTCACAAGTGCAGCCAATCACTTGAGAAATGCACCCGGTTAAATGGCCATGTTAAAGAGGACGCCAAATAAGTCAGCTAGAGTGGAGGACAGCTCGCAAAACCATCTCCGAAAACTGACGATTTCGCAGAAAATGTGAGAGAAATACTCGTAGCGTGAGTAATGAAGTGTTAAGACCTTTAAGAAGCTATAAATTTAGTTTACTAGCTTAATATGTCCTTTTTTCTTGCCTTTTTTATATTTAAATTCCCACAATATTTGTCAGGTACTTTGAACCTTCTGTTTTATACGCGCTTTAATAGAGAAATCAAGTTACAAACTGTCAAATAAATTATTTTAATTGGTATTACCTATTACCTTTATTTATAATGTTTTTGAATTTAGCATACGTTACTATTTTGTGTATAACTTTATTACATGGTTTTATTCATTTGAATCACGTATTAAAAATTACCTTAATCGCTCTTTGAAATATCGTGTATCAAATAATAACCGAGAACATAATTTTGCATCAGCTAATACTTTTTGAATCTCCCCTCACAGACTGCTCGCTGCTGCAGGTACAGTAAAAAACTAATTTTTTACCGTGCTGCGGCTTTTGCCTTTGATCCAAAAACATGAAACGATTTTTGCTGAGTGAATCTACTCGATATTATTTGTACTCTGCTCTTGTTTCACCCACTGCCGCGGTAATGTTTTAAATACAAGTTTTCATTAGTAATTTGCACCATGGAGTGAGGGTACATCGTAAGTCGTTAACTTTCTTCCAAAATATTCTAATACTTTAGAAAAATAATAGATAATTGTGTTAATTTGTGTTTATATATATTATTAATTAATCGAAAAATGTATCGTCATCAGTATCTCCAGCTTCAGTTTGATTTTCTTCAAGGTCGCGATTAATATTAATGCAATTCGTTTTGCCATTGTCTTCCCTGTATAAACAATGGTTTTGCCTTTGCAATATGAGCTACAAAATACTCCTTTTTTTTACACTGACATTTCTGTGTGTTGCAGATTTTGTCATTGCATAATAAGGAAATAATTTGCCGTATATCTTCTGGAACTGGAGATTGAGGCATAATTTTTAGAACTATAAAATTGTCCCCATTTAAAGTCCATCCATATAACAAGGGATCATTTTTGGTTACCTCACCAACATGACTATTGACCCATATAAATGACGATAATATGACCTAAAATTACACATAATAATAAAATATACGTATATCTATTATGAATTTTTGCTTTATAAATTCACCTAAGTACATGTAGTTTGAAACTATCTTCTGTAGAGGGCAATTCCTGAACTTGTTTTTTGCTCTCATTTGTAAGGTTTAACAGAATTTCAATCAGATTATTTGCATTTTTATTTTTGTATAAAAAACTTACAAATCTTCTGGCAAACTTTATTCCTTCTTCTGACGCCAGTTCGGCAAATTTGTGAGTGCCGCAATTTTTATAGTACACTTTCCAAGCATGTTTTTCCTATTTTAAAAAATGAACGGGGCGTATCACATCCTGTCAGGCTGTGAAAACTTGGTAAGCCTTCACATGCCAATTTGCCAATGTTTTTTGAGATGACGTGAATAGGAATATATCACTTTTGGTTAGCTATCATATCTGTATGACCAGTTTCCATAAATATTTCTTTGACATTACTATTACTTAGATTTTCGTGAGTAGCATAATAATAAATTAATAGTACTAGAACATCAGCGTCATCACACTTTACGACCAGTTGACCGTTTTTATTGGAGGATACCATGTGGAAAATAATCCTTCTATCAGCTTCCTCGTGATTGCTATAAAAATGTGTTTCTTCCGAAGCGGCATGGTTTGTATTTTCCGGATAGTCACTTTGATCCTTCTTATCTTCTTCTTTCAAAACTGGTGCCGGCCGGCGGCGCTCGTTTGTTTAGCTCAGATTTTATATTTCTTGTGCTAATATTATTTCGAATAGCAGATTTTGTGATATTTTGCATCAGCTGCAAATAAATCTGCATAAAACTATAATCTGCCTTGTATTTCAATATCTTCTCTTAAAGTCGCAGCATCAATTTTTTTTCTAGTTTTAGCACCCGTTCCTGTGCAAATTGCAACTACAGGGTTTCTCTTTAATGTGCCTGATTTACCACAAATCAAACATTTTTTTTTTATATATATATAACTGATCTTTTGGTTTTTGAATACTGCATGAAGACCCATCACTTGCATCTCGCTATTGGCATTTATAATGTTATTTGTCCTACAAAACGATTGTCTGCAAGAAATATGAAACGGGCATGTAAATAATTCTTTAATTCTAAAATTGTTTTCAAAATATTGTCATTTCTTTCATTTGCACATTTTAAAATTGTTTGAAAGCCAGAAACAGTTGGTTTTTTCACCATTACATTTTCAATACTCTCAGTTTCTAGACAAAATAAACTCGCCTTACGCTTCATTTTTGAAATAGTATATATTCCAAAATACTTCAACACTATCAAAAAAAGTGAGGATTATTTAGATAGGTATATTTTTATGATGGCTTTAAAAAAAAATGCAAACTAACTAGTACAAACCCGCAATCCCGCAAACAAGAGTCCGGTAGTTTAAAACTACTTCGCACGTAATTTAAAAAAAAATGCTAACTAACCAGTGCAAACTATATATCTCAACCGACAAACAGGTACCTTATTAAAAACGACTTCACAAGTGGCTTAAAAGAAAATTGCAAACTAACTCGAACTACCCGAAACCCAGCTATCGGTAATTTAAAACCGAGTTGCTTGAGTTTAAAAAAAATATAAAAAAAACATGTGCTAATCCGCAACTGTCAAATAATCTATGATAAAAAGCGACATTATTCATTAAGTTAAAAAAAAAATTAAGAGGAACCGAGAACTAACACGCAATCGACAAACCGTTTGGCAACACTGTAATTAATCTGTCAATTATCAACATCAGCCATTGCATATTACCAGCGACAAAAAGGCAAAAAAATATACTAAATTTAAATTAAAATAATTAAATCCTGTGTACAACGTCAACGATCGCGATGGAAAAAAACCGCCGTCTAGCTGCCGCAGAGGCACGCGCTTTGACGTTTAAAAGCCGCTACCGATTTTATTTTTAAAAATAGACCACATATTAATCGAGACAAAATGAAGTCCATTAAATTGCGTAGTTTTTAAAGAAAAAAACAATTAAATAGCTCCTTGCATAAGAAAGTTATGATAAAGTGAGTTTAAAAAATATTGGCAAATTGTTGTCTTTTTTTTAAATATTACTGTTTTTTTTATATAGTTTACAACTTTTTTTTAATCAAATATAAACCAAAAGAAAGGAAATTGAATGAGGAATAAAACTAAAAAAAAAATGTTGTTCTACCTTCTTTAGAAATAAAGTTATGAGTGTTCAAAATAAAAATATAAAAATCCGTTTTTTTTTTAGTTTTTTGGCTATATCTTTGGTCTCGACCAATGGAGAGAGTCGTCAATTTTCATTTTCTATGTAAAAAAACATGCTTTTTTAAATGGTGAAGGTCCCATTTGGTTATACCTCAGTTTTTTTATCTCCGAAAGTAGAAGGCTTTTCGCGCTCCATCCGACGGACTATGATGTGGCGGCATAATATTAGGGATAATTTTCTTTAATTTTATAT
>JAEQML010070515.1:0-16739 GCA_016904865.1 Pissodes strobi | reverse complement strand
ATTCTCCTTCTTTTTGGTGCCTGTATCGGAGATTGATGTGTACGATGCTATAAATGGTTTAAAGAATTCAAACTGCTTTGATATTTACAATGTAAACACAAAAATGCTTAAATCATGTTCGCCCTTAGACTATGGGTTAGTTTGGGTTAGTTTGGGTTAGTCTAAGTGTTCGCCTGTTATTGCTCCGCTGTTAACAATTTTAATAAATAGGTGTTTTTTGGAGGGCGTTTTCCCAGACTCATTCAAAATTTGTAAGGTAATACCAACTTTTAAAAAAGGTGATCGAGAAAATATTAGTAATTATCGTCCGATATCGATTATCCCTCTATTTGGAAAAGTAATTGAAGCTATATTAAAAAACCGGCTCATGTCTTATCTAATGAAATTCGAGATTTTGGTGAAAAGTCAGTATGGTTTCATACAGGGCCGATCCACTATTCAGGCTGTTTTGGAGGTTGTGAAATGCGTGGTCGAGGGTCTTGATTGCGGTGAGCTGCGAACAGCGGTTCTGTGCGACCTCAGCAAGGCGTTTGATTGCGTCTCTCACGGCATACTTATCGACAAGTTGGAGTATTTGAGTACAAACGGCCCAACCCTTTCTCTTATCAGGTCTTACCTGGAAGGTAGGAAACAAATTGTTTGGGTGGGCGGTGAAAGATCGTCCGAAAAAATTATTACCAATGGAGTTCCCCAGGGCTCAATACTGGGGCCACTTCTATTCATTATTTATATGAATGATTTTAGTATTAATCTGTTACCCAACAGAAGTGTTTTATACGCCGATGACTCCACTTTATTAATATCGGCAAAAACTCTTGACCAGATGGTAGTGAGTAAAGACCAAGCTTTCCAAATGGCAGAAGAATGGTTCTCTTCAAATTCATTAAAATTGAATTGTGATAAAACACAAAGTATTAACTTTTCTTTCTCTAATTGTCATAGTGAGAGTGAGTGTGTGAAATTATTGGGTATAACTATTGATAAGGGCCTTAAGTGGGGGGATCATATTGAAGATCTATGTAACAGATTAAGCAAGCAAATCTTTCTCTTAAGACAACTAAAAAAAACGTTTTCGGCTGGCATTCTACTTACCATTTATTTAGCCAATTTTCATAGTATACTGAGCTATGGCACAGTTGTATGGGGTGGATCATCGCAGGCGATTAAAGCATTTAGAGTCCAGAAGAGGGCTATAAGAACCATAGAGGGAGTTGGACCCAGAGTATCCTGTAGACCGCTTTTCCTAAAATATCGCATCATGCCACTTCCGTGCATTTATCTTTATCAGGTATTGTTGGAAATTCACCGTATTTCCGGCAATATTCCTACACTTTCGCAAAACCATAGTTATAATACACGATCGGGAAGCACTTTGCTATTGAATAGACATCGCTTAACAAATTCATCTTTAAATTCATTAGACTTACGATTTTACAACAGGCTCGGCAGCAGCGTTCGGTTGTTATCGCAGACCGCCTTTAAGTGCAAAATAAAGACGTTTTTACTCAAAAACTGCTTTTATTCAGTTAATGATTATATGGAGGCGCCAGCTATGACTTAATTAATTTGGAGCATTTTATTTCTATTTGTATGTGTCTTATATTTGTATGTTTCTTATGTTAATTGTAATTGTTAGTTTTAGGTTAACAGTAATTAGTTAAGGATTTTAAAGTTTTTATCTGTCTTTTTTTTTGCTCTTTTGGAAGAGCTGATTGTGACTTGTGACTTGCATCAAACATATTTTTTGTATTCGATGTCAAATAAATGCTTCTTTCTTTCATTCTTTCTTTCTTTCTATGACTGTTACTTCTACACAATGGGCAAACATCCTTCGTTTTTTACCATTCTGTTAAGCAATCTAAACAAAATTTGTGTTCACACCAATTTGGTGTGCAAATGTTTTATTTTTCCAAGGGATTGAAACAAATAGGACATTCCTCTTCCAAGTGCACTTCACTTTTTTTCTTTTTTGAACCAACTGTTTCCGACCTAACTATTTCTAAAATGACTCTCTTGAGTACTCGATTTCGTAATTTGACTTCTTCCATAGAAAACTAAACTGTGAAATGAAGAAACATACAGAATTGCTGGTTTTATTACGTTTATTTAAGAGGGAAGGGGAAAAGTCAGGGTCGGTTAAAAGTCGATGTAACGCAAGGTCAACATATATGTAGATAAGGATGAAAAATATATTAATTACATGATGAGAAAGACTCCTCAGTAATCAAAGGAGAGAGAGCCCTCACGGAGTGTGAGGTAATTACCTCCTCCGTGAGGACTCACTCTCGTTAACACACTACTTACATATCTCCCGTAAGGACCACCATGGTGCTCAGGTGTCGCCTATCTCTAACCAAAGCGATCCCTTATGGTTTTATCAGGCACGGCGGTAGAGTTCCTGGCCCCTGAAACTTTTCTAACTCTCTAAACAGGGCCTGACTAGTCCGGTCTCTAATTGCCGCATTCACTTGGGCTCTAGAAAGGCCTTAAATGGGCTCCGGGTCTACGATAAGAGATCATAGTCGAGCCTGGCACCTCGTCTGTGTCCCGGCACTCATAACAGATTCACTCTTTTGCTCTGTGCCATCCGCTCCAATGCATCCCCGCACTCCTGGACCAATTAATGTTAGTCCTGGGTGCACAGATCGTGCAGAGTACAGCTTTGTACATGTGTTGTGCATACGTACTACCACCAGCACTGTTTCTATGGCTTTCCAATTTCTTAAGGGATCGAGGCATTCGAGTTGGTATTGATGGACATGTCTCGGAGGAATTTAAAAACAATGCCGGAGTTCTTCAAGAGTGTATATTATTTGGCACACTATTCCTTCTCTATATCAACGATCTCTTAAACAGGACAAAGATTTCTACTTACAGCTTTGCAGACGACAGCACTCTTATATCTTCATTCATGTCGCGAACTCCAGTGACGGCTGCTCGTTCCCAACGTGAGCGAGAAAATCAGTTTGCTGCCATCAATGAGGATATGAACGCCATCCTGAAATGAAATGAGGAAAACAATGTCCAGTTTAACGCAGGAAAGACTAAAGCAAAGTCTTCTCAAAAAAGCAAACACCGCAGGATCAATGACAAGACAAACACTGACTCTGGCCTCATCCATAAGCTTGCTTGGCATCAACATAGAAAATAACATGTTTTGGCATAATCACGTCACCAAAATCCCCAAGGCAGCAGCACAAAAGCTAGGAGCACTCTATAGAGCAAAAAAGTTGTATACACCTCATCAGTTCTTACTGTTCCATCAGACCCAGATAAGACCATCTCTGGAATACTGTTCTCATGTGTGGAGCTCGGCACCCAAACACTTGCTCAAAATATTAGACTGCATACAAAAGAAAGCAGCCCGTCTTGTGGATGACCCAGAGTTGCCTAAAGACCTTAATAGCCTTGGACATTGAAGAAAAGTGTTGGACCTATCTCGTTACTATCGATACTATTACGGCAGGTGTTCGAACAAGCTGGCATTTATGATTCCGCCCAGAGTTGTGTCAAACAGAAACTCCCGTTAGACACAAGCTGCTCGTCAACATACGATTCAGTGGCGAACACGTAGGACGTCGCTCTTGCGGGACTCCTTTGTCTGGAGGACTGCCTTGCTCTGGAATGACCTTCCGAGTAAGGTTTTTCCTGAAAACTACAAGCGACAGCGCTTCAACCTCAACGTTCATCGTCTTTTCGGCACACGCACAGCTCGTTGAGTGGTATAGGATTTTCCTTTTGTGTGTGCGCCGAACATACAAAAAGAAAAAATTACTACTTCCTCTTCATTTCAGTATCAGACCTCATCCATTGTTGCAACATCAAGATTATGTACACCTCTGCTTAGAATATTGTTACGTGCTTTCTCAGGGAGAAGCTTTTCCGGGTACCGCTAGCCTCCAAGACGATCTTCCGCATGGTGGGCTGTTGTTCTACCTCTTTATCTCCAGATACCGTTGTCCCGAAGTCGCAAGAAGGAAGATATAGCTTCTTACATAATCTAGGTCTCTAGTGGCGGTAGGTCCAGCAGGACATCTAATGATGCTGTTGGCGTTGTTCTGTTCTCATGGCACCTATGATGGTTGGCTGGATAGCCTTTGAATTTTTTCCACCGCGTGCCACCACCAAGCCGCACACAATCCACGATCTAATGACCGTGCTGTATGGCTAGTGCATAACCCTTGGGCTGTGCCTCTAAGTTGCGGTCACCACTCTTATCAGTTTCCAAAATATTGCCACCGACTTTTTAACTGTCTTTTTGACCTGAGCTATCCAAGAGTCCATTAGAACTCCTAGCTACTTCATGACATTCACCATACATTCTTGGAGCTAAGCACCCGTCGAAGTTTTTTTTTCTTCTCGCGAAAAGGATTGCCTCCGTTTTTGTCGGATTTGCTGACATGCCGATCTCTTCACACCATATTTCTATATATTACAGGCTACCTGCATTCTGTCACCGGCGACATTAATTTATCGCTCGGAGACAAGTACCAGTCCGTCGTCAGCGTAGTAGACCTGCGCATAGAAACATGCGTCCTTCAACCGGCCCAGAAGACCGTCCGTAATGAGGCACTTGAGGGCATCCGCCATTGACCTTAATGTTCAGAACACAGTCTCCCACGGCAGCGCTAACACAGCGCCTTTCCAGAGCGTTGTTCACCCAGCCGAACTGGCTCCTTTCACATCAAAGAACAACGCCGGGCTGACCTATCTGAAACTTAGAATATTTTTAGCCTTCTGTGCCACCTCACAGTCTCTGTGGGTGTGCTCTTCGGTATGCATGCTGGTTTTCGTGAAATGGAGTGGCCTTGTTGTAATAATGGGGTCGTCTTGGTTAAGATGATTAATTTTATTAACATTTTCTTCCATAATTTCTTCAAGACATTGGGTTCTTCTTTGAAAGAACGTGGCATTTCTTAAGGTGACTCCAAAGAAATAAATCCATGAATGAAAGATCTGGGCCATTGTGTGGCCAACAAACGGTTCCATTGCACCTAATCAATTCATTAACCGTTGGAGTTTGTTTAAAAATCCTGTAACGTTAACACACGGCCATGCGAAGGACCTCCTCCGTATTATTGCCTTTTTTATGGTAGTGGCACACACACTAAAGGGAGATCCTATGGCGCTCAACGAGGGGTATGGTTGCGAATATGTTAATTGACACGGTTCTTGAATAGTTGTAGGTTGTAATTTGGGAGAAGCAGATGTACTGGGAGTGAAATCCACAGTGATTCAGTGCACCAGACAAAGGAGTCCTTGTAAAGCGATGTTCTAGGTGTTTCCTGCTGTACGACCAACTGGTGCGCTCTTGCCGTATGTCGTGATGGTCTGGCAGGCGTTGACAGGGGCGGGATGAGGTGGGCCAAATCCTGGGAACATCTGCCGTGAAAATATCTGTATAACAGGGACATCTCGGCCACGTGTCTGCGGTGTTCCAGACTAACCAGATTCCGGGTCAACTCCGGGTCGCCGGCGAGAGGCACAGCTCTCTTCTGAATGGAATCCAGCAGCATTAGGGTGTGCTTTGGGCGGCACTCCAGATGTGTAAGTAATATTCTAAGCACGGTCTTATTTGCGCTTTGTAGAGAAAGAGCAACTGCTGCGGTGTATACAGTTTTTTTGTTGCGAAATAGCGCACCAAGCTTCTGGGAGGCTGATTTTGCAATCTTAACAAAGTGGTCAT
The DNA here is from genome assembly GCA_016904865.1 of Pissodes strobi. Taxonomy (NCBI): domain Eukaryota; kingdom Metazoa; phylum Arthropoda; class Insecta; order Coleoptera; family Curculionidae; genus Pissodes; species Pissodes strobi. The sequence goes on along the minus strand of JAEQML010070515.1, from coordinate 11,053 downwards.
GCCAGGACATATTGCTGTTGACCGAGACCCCCAGAAGTCCGATTGACGAGGATGAGGGAAGGGTCGATTCTGCAATAATGATGTCAGGGTTCGCCGTATTGGCCCTCTTGGTATACGTGGCTGCTTGGGTCTTTGCTGCATTTAACTGGACCAAATTTCTGTCGTCCCAAATTTAAACTTTTTCCAGGGCTCGATTAATTGCTGTAATCTGCTCCTGTCTGCGGTGATAAGTCTCAGTCGCTGGTAAAGGTTTTTCTGATCTAAATTGGGAGACAAGGGTACTGCCATCTGCAAAACTGTAAACATGATTAGTCGTTTCGGTCAGCAAGCCATTAATATAGATCAGGAACAGAGTTGGTGAAAGTATTGCGCCCTGAGGCACGCCCGCGTTAATGGTGAATGTGTCTGAGATGTGTCCATCAACTGCAACGTGCAGAGATCGGTCCTTAAGGAAACTGGCAAGCCAGCTGTAGAGAGAGGCTGGCAGTCCGAAGGACGGCAGTTTGTTGAGCAGTTTGTTGACACCATTTTCAATTTCTGAATCATGAATTCCCAAATTGAAACAAGCTAGTTGCATGGAATAATGCATTTCAGAATGTGTAATTTCTGGAACTTAAATTTGCTATTTATCATACGATATAACATCAAAATCGAAGTGTTTGGCAATACATCTGTTTGCATTGCTTGAGTAGCACACTCATGCTTTCTGTGATGTAAATCTAAGGCCAACTGAATTTCTTTTTTCTCTGCATTATTAGCTCTATTTTCTACTTTGATGGATAAGAAATCGCATCTGGAACAGGCGTCAACAGGAGGCATTCTAAAGCTTATTTTAAAGCCATTTAAAAAAACTTAGATGCACCACTTCTGGAGACTGGCTCCTTTGGAAATAGGCTCATTTTCAATTTTTCAAAAAAAAATTTATTCAAAAGATCTTGACATACTTATTAAGTTGATATACCAAAGATCGGATTTTTCTGAGAAGACTAAATCGGTGAAAATAAATAAGAAAGTGCCGCTGGAACATTGTAAAGGCCTCACGTCATAATATATGAAGGTTGTGTTGGGATATATTAGGTCTGTTCTAGCAGCGATTTCAAACGGTTTCAAACCGTCCGGAGTTTGCACATAACGATATAAGTGTCGCTTATATGGCTATGCGCAAACTCCGTACGGTTTGGAACCGTTTGAAATCGCTGCTAGAACAAACCTATATTTATCTGACAGTGACAGAAACGACAGCATTTTGCGGCGCGGTGGCTCGGATCGTGGCCTAGCAACAGGACGTGATTCTATTTTATTACGTCACATCCCCGATCGAGATACGCTTCGAATTTTGCATATTTAAACTCTTATATTTCAAGAACCTTTGGGATTGATTTAAAAATTTGAATATGGCATATTTTTAAGAATTATTTTGGATAGGTAATGAAAATTTGATTGTTTTTTTTTGTTAAATGAGCCTTGACAATATTCTTGTAGGAAAGCCTACCGTTAAATCTGGAGAAAAGTACTTAGATTCCGTTTTACTTCGACTATAATGGCTAACTTCTGACGGAAAAGAGGAAACCTGTTCTCTGATTTTATCTCTCCGCTATTGCATATTCTATATATTTATAGATATCTTCCTCTTCCGTCACTGTGGTCCATCGTTCCCGACAGGATTTTCTCATACAAAATCTGAACTCTGCGAGCTGTTATCCCGAAAGTAATACAGAATAGTTTTAGACAAACTCTGACCCCGGAATCTCCGGGTAGCATAAATAAGATAATATTGAAAGGTGCGTTGTCTTCTACTTTGTCCTGGGTGACCGTATGCATGTGTCGTCTAATATATTGAGGGTGAATTGATCTCTGCAGGTAAGCATGTTGCTTTTCATATGAAGCTAATTCCTTAAAGTTTTCAAACATAGAATTAGATTCTATATTCCAGCCTTAACGATGAGCAAGAAATATTTCACTTGCAGTTGATCTGAAATAAATTGTTACGATTGAACAAATTAAGCTCATTCAAAACTTATCAATTTATCGTGCCTCAGTAGTCTGAACCCTCGCAGGAACTAGGTGACTACTAGAAGACGTGTATTCTTGACCACTATTTATCTTGGAACTTTTCCATTAATGAACTTAAATTATTAGTTCATTGTACTTTTCACATTTTTGCTTTCTTTACTTCGCTTATCAACATTTGGTACGACACTGGGCCAAACTAGTAAAAAATATTGAAGCATCAGTGCAGCTGTTGTTATATTAGGAATTGTTAATTATGATTTGATAAATATATTAATCTTCTGCATTTTAAGTCACCATACTTATGCAGTAAGCAGAAAAATCAACATCTTTTAAATATTAGTTATTGCATAACTTGATTGTTGTTATCAATAACCAATTAAAAACGTTTATAAATTTTTGAAATAGCCAGTAGAATACAAACTTTATCAAAATATTTATTTGGTGAAAATAATAAAGGTAATAAAAAACCATAACGTAAGTCTGACAGGGCGCTGCAAACAATTCAAAAGATATCCATTTTTCCAAAGCCAACTAGAGTGTTATAAATAATTTCGTCATAATATTGATTAAAAATACCGCGAACGAAAATATCGTTTCTGGCCAGCTTTTATTGAAATTCAACCTGTGTGCGGCGAGAGTCCGCCAACCGTTACCAAGCAATCAAGTAAAAACTACGATTCCTTAAGGTGAGAACGCATTAGGCAGTCGCGGTCCTGTTGCATCGCGAACCGTTCTGGGCTGGTCTCTCGAGATCATTTGGAAAAGATAGGAGAACGCGATACGAGCGAGAACGTCTAGTGCGAGTGCATACATTATAAAACATGGAAAGGAACTTCACCGCGCGCGGTCGAGACTAGCACGGACCGCGATGCCACGGGACCGCGACCGCCTAGGCGTTCTCTCCTTTAGTATTATAGACAGCTCAGAAACAGTACCGAACATGCCATAATAAGAGAGAAAATTGCTTATTTTAATCAAATGACTTTAAAAACCCGTGTAGATTTCTGAAACAATGCAAAAAACTTAGTTTAACACAAAATAAGAAAGTCGACTTACCTGACAATTGACAATAACGCAAACCTCCTAATTATTTCTCAAACTGTATTGGTAATACTAATAGTACTTCTCAAAAAAAATTATTACTACAAATGTAATAAACACGAAAATGTAACAAACGAGTTGAATTTTAATCTGATTGATGAGGAAAATATTTTTAAAATCATTTAGAGCATAGGCATAAATGCTGTAGGTGAAGACATATTTATCAATTAGAGATCTTAGATTGTATTTGCCTTATTGTAAATATAAAGCCATTGATAACTATTGTTAATAATTGTATATTGAATAACATGATTCCTAAGGAATGGAAAAATCAGAAATAATACAATTACCCTATGGAAAACAGGGATATTAGACCAATAGTTATTTTGTTCGTGGTTCCAAAAATTCTAAAAAGGGACATTTGTAATCAAGTTAATGATTTCCTATATTCTTTGAATATTATACCAGGTTGCCAATCTGGGTTCCGTAATTTTTTTAATACAACGACAAGCCTCGTTAATACGGTTAATGATATAAGGAATAATGAGGAATCTAAACACTTAACTTGCATGACCCTAGTTGATTTCGGTATTGCGTTTGACACCATTGGCCCCTTCTCGCCAAGTTGCATTACTGTTGATTCTCAGAAAGGTTAAAAGCGTTTTTTGAATCGTATTCTAACGATAGATACCATTGCGTTCAAATTGAAAACAAAAATTATTATCCGAAAAGTCTAATTATTTAGCATTGACATCCGGCGTACCACATGAGTATATTTTGGGTCCTCTCCTTATCATTTTATGTTGCTGACTATGGATGATGTAACTAGGATTTAAAAACTTTAAAAAGCCAGGGTTGAACATTTTTTTTGAAAAATCGGTAAATTTTATTGGGAATATTAGCTTCTGCATGGTATATCGATAAAAAAAATGTTTATTAAAGCGTAAACGGCGGCGGTCTTCAATCGAATATGAAAATTCAGCGGAATTAAAGATTTTACTTTTAAACGTTTTTAGATGATCAGAAAATTTAAAAATATGTAACGTGCCAGCTTTCCTTTTGCACCAAGTTAAGTTTAAATGTTCAGTAAGAGTTTTCCTTGACTAAATGGCGGACCATGCCAGAATTGATTATTTTCCCACGTAAGGATCATATATTATTGGGATTTATTCTTCACAAAATGGTGCAGCTTATTTTATTATTTACTATCACTTGCCATAATGAGCAGAGATCGAATTGCCGATCCGGACGACGAAATTGTAATGACCTCTACCGCCCGGTGAATGAGGTGCTGAAAGTGAATTGCAGTTGCCTTCTACCGGAAATTCAAAACCAAGATCGTCTGGGTTATCTTTAGAGCAGTCTTCTGTAGCGATTTGTTGTACCGCGCGTACCAACTCCTGAACGTGAATTGCCGTTTGGGGACTTTTTTTTGTTTGACATCACGAAAATAGGGATATACTTTTGCACGTTTCCCTAATGAATAACGGGTCGATTGGTTATTTCCTTTTAGCTAGGTCAAGTAATTAATTAAGATAGGCTTTGGTACATCAAAGTTCTGCGTTTTTCTTTCGAAATCGCTTTTGATAAATTATCGGGTATGACAGCTCGTGGCCAAGTGACGGGTGACTATACTCTTATTGGCCAGGTGTAGTTTGTATTGGGAATATTGAAAGGAAGCGTCGGCTTCCGGTGAATTTTCAAGGAAATCACTCTACGTTGACTTGCCGTTTGAAACAGTGTGGTCGTGTTGGAAGTTTTTTGTTTTACCTTCCAACCGATCAATTTCTAGAGTCTCAGGCCTTATTTTGCTTACGTTGGTTAGTGCCTGGAACTCGCCCCGTAGCTGGGATTTAATGCTGCTTTAGGTAGGTGACTGAATTTGCTTTTTATTTTTGTCTCTCTATTACAAATGCCGCCATTTTGGGACGCCGTGAGTGGATTTTAATGGCGTCTTAATTTTGTACAGAAGTCTCTTTCTCCGTCCACGACCTACCTGAGCGTTCCAACGATCTAGTCGTATAGCAACCTTTTACAGGTAATTTCTTTTTTTTTCACTATTTTCTCCTGATATATATTATTTTTAATTGTCTGAGTTTAAATGTCTTTTGGTCAAGGTTCGACCGCAGTGGTACTTAGACCGTAGGGGTACTTCGACCGTCGGGGTACTTTAACCAACAGAGTATTTCAACCGGCAGAGTTTCATTTACGAGCCCTTAAAGCTCAGTCATTAGGCCACGCCAATCTGGTCTCTGGATTGTGACTTGCTCCGGATGCCGTTAGAGTCCTTCTTCGTCAGAAGAAGTATATGTTTTTTTTCCTTTCCACCTGGAAAACCACCGAGACGCCTGAATGTGAGCTACCCTACCTTTAATATTAGTATTTGTTTCTTTCCTTTTCTTTCTTTTCTATCTTTACATATAAACGCCTAACCGTATTATTCGTTACTCTGGTTGATAAACCCGAGATTTAACTTAAATTTATCTCCTTGACGAAGATATGCCAAACTGTAATTTTCTTTGCTCAAGAATTAAGCTTTAATTCTTTTTTTGCTAATTAAGATAATTTTCTTTGCTCCAATTAAATAAGTCGATACCTAAAATTTCACTTATTTTATTCTCGTAAATCAAAATCTAAGATTCAGCTTGCTTTATTCTTGTCAGTCGACACTTTTAACATTTTAACTGGCCGAAACAGGCTCGTAGTTTATTAAAATAATCGAGTATAATTTCATGAAATTTGCGGCGAGAAACGCGATTTTTTTTTCTGAATATCGATTTGGTTAGGTACCTTTATTAGGGAACTCTCGCTTTATTTCCGTAGATTTGGCGTTGTGTTGTCTTGTTCCTGATTTAGTTTTCTAGCCTTTAAGAAGAGGGCCTTTATGGTGTCAGATGGGGTCTAATTAATAATTATTGATTAACGAAGACAGCGCCCAATCTGCTGATTTAATTTTAATCGACTGCCCAAGGCATAATTTGTTTTATTGGCGTACCTAGTTTTAGTTATAAACATAATTAGTTTGTAGGGCGGCACTATGATGACAGACCATGGTTTGCGCGCCCAAGTAAATAATCGAATGAGGGTCTTTTATTTCTGTTAATTGAACTTAGTGATTTTCAAAAGTAAGAACGAAAATTTATATTTTTGATTGGTTCGGTTTGTCCATATGACACCGGTTATATTGCGTAATATTTCTCTTCGAACCTCGTTAGCCACCACAAAGTGATCATGTTCGAGTGAACAAAGGAACCAAATTATTATTGGAAGTTTTCGTTCTATCTATAAAATATAATCATATCGGCTCATAATTGAGTGAAATAATTCGATTAATAATTGTTTTATTCCCCATTTTCCTTTTTTTTACCCTTATGCCTCAAATAACTGAGTAAAATATCTGACTTTTAGAACAGTAGTCAGTACTAGTAGTAATAATTAGCGTAAGCAGTATAGAGTGCTGGACACCCTTTAGTACATTCTCTCATTTAACTGGAAAAATCGTCACCTTATTGTCTCTGTTTTTTTATTGAGTAATAAACCAACTTTCTGTTTACTGAATTTGCCTGTGTTATTTAATTATTCCTGGATTACCTGGACTGTGCAGGGATAAAGGATAAGTAAGTACTTTGGCTTAGTTTATTTGCGCTCAATGTTTGAAATGTTTTGGTTTCATTGACTTGCTATAGATACTACAGTTTAATATTGACTTTGTCGTTAATCCTTAGTTTTCTTTGCGTCTCACTCTTCAATTTTTAATACTGGCCTACTTACTTGCCTTTCTTTATTAAATTAATCCTCTAATTATTAAATTAATTCTCGGTTGTTATTTTATTTTTCATTCGTTCGTACTGATTAAATTCACACCAACCTAATCAAATTAATTTCGAATTTATTTAAGTAATTTTCTTTTGGTAGTTGCGAGGCTTTGGCTAAAACAAGTACCATATTTCAGCTTTGGAGTATTTCTTGCTTGTGCGCCTTATAAGGCGCCCGTGGCGCCTTATAAATAAAACCCACCCTACTCTCCGGCTCAATTTTAAAATTTTTCTTATCCGATATTATTCACCCTCGGTCTCTCCTAAGCTGAGGTGAAGGTTTTGCGCCGATTAGAAGAAAGAAAAAGCGTGGCAAATATCTAACTTCAAAGCCTTTTTATATATTTAAAACGGAGATGCTAAGATAACACGTTTAAATAATATTTAATACATTTTCCAATGAGACACTCTTTATGAGTGCATTATAATAGACGTTAAAGTAGGTATATAACTATGTAAGTATTATATATATTTTTCTTTTTTCATAGACAATTTTATTGGGAGATAGTGGCGTAGGCAAGACATCCCTTTTAGTTAAATTCGATACGGGCAGATTTGAGTCAGGAAAATTTTCAGCTACTGTTGGGATCGGATTCACTGTAAGTACATTTTTGTGTTACTGTATTATTTATAGAGTATTTTCAATACTTTCTAGCAGGGCTTAGATATTATTTTTTCATTATACTCCTGCATTCATTAATTTTTAAATAGCTGACAGGGTTATGGAATTTGCTGTAAAAATTCGCGACAAATGAGAATAAAGATGTTGCATTCATTCTATATGGCATACAACAATTTAAAAAATTTTGACATTCCGCTCGAAAAAATAAAAGTTATTCGCACAAGAGTTTTCTAACAACTGGGAAAAACCTGTTTGCGCTAATTTATTAAAAATAACATTGAAGGGTGTAACTAAAACAAAATTACATTGCTTTGAAAGGCAGGAGGGGATTCCACCTCTTCTACTTATGGACTTCTAGATTACCTACATAATTTTGTTGAAAACATTCGAAATGATTACACCGAGAGAAAGTACGTTAATATTGTTAATATGTAAAACAGTTTTGTGGGGAAAAGCACTTTTATACTGTCCAAAATTGCAAAAAAGGGTGGCGATCGATTAGAGACACATTAAAACGACAAACACGAGAAGGCAAACTCGATACTGGTTCAGCAGCTTCAAATTTTCAAAAATGGCAAACTAACGTTTCATCATATAGTGTGCCAGAAGAGAGAAAATGACTAGACTTATAACAAATTGATTGAAGTTACCGCCGACAGATTTTTTTATTTTTAGAAGTTGCTCTAACATTATCGAGGAAAGTCAAGATGATCGAGGGCAAATTAGTGATAGCGAAAGCCTCCAGGAGCCTGACGAATTATTGCCAATTCAGTCGCCAGCAATGGTACAATCACCACAAAGTTTTAAAAGGACGTCCTCGGCAAGTACCTCAGACGCAGACTTATGATAGTGTTATACTTCAATTACTTAACGATCATAAGAAAACCCGTTAAAAAGTATAAGATCCTCTATTACAAAAAAAAAATCATGGTGAACGATATAGACTTATTTTACAAAAGTATTGCAAAATCTGTTAAACGGTTATCCATCTGATATCTGCGGCAAAAACACAGCATTTGTAAATACTTGCTAATCTTGCAAGGATTAGTAGCTAATCAACAACAAATATTTGTTCCAAATCTACAGCAAGGAATTACTCCAAATCAGCAGCAAGGAAATGCTCCGAATCAGCAGCAAGGATATGCACCAAATTAGCAGCAAGGATATGATCCAAATCAGCAGAAAGAATATGCTCCAAATCACCAAGGATTTGAGAAAGAATTTCGTCAGGAATCAGTGCCATGCCACGGTAATGATTTATCTTTGAAAAGTGCACTGCTCAGAGCACAAAAGCAAGAACTCAAATAAATATTAACAAATAATATTGATGAATTATGTTTCTCTTATTTTTTTTCGTCTTTTTAAACTAACAAGTAAAAACAAAAATTTCTTCAATCACTCGGACTTAAACTTTTAACGTGAGTATTGTTCATTTTAGTGACATACTTTATGTTGAAAATTCTATTACTCACTCAGAGTTGCATTCGCATTTTTTTATGGCAGTGGCACACACACACTAAAGGGAGATCCTATGGCGCTCGACTAGCGGGGTGTGTGCAAAGATGTTGATTGACACGGCTCTTGAATTGTTGTAATTAGGGGGAAACAGATGTCCTGGGAGAGAGATTCACAGTGATGCAGTGCGCCAGACAATGGAGTTGTTGTAAAGCGATGTTCTAGGTATTTCCAGTTGTACCACGAACTGGTGTGACTGTCTGACAGGCGTTGCCAGGGGCGGGATGAGGCGGGCCAAATCCTGGGAACATCCGCCGTGAAAGTATCTGTAAAACAGGGACATCTCGGCCACATGTCTGCGGTGTTCGAGACAATCCAGATTCCGGGTCAACTCCGGGTAGCCGACGAGACGCACAGCTCTCTTCTGAATGGAATCCAGCAGCTTTAGGGTGTGCTTTGGTGCGGCACCCCAGATATGTGAGCAATATTCTAAGCACGGTCTTATTTGCGCTTTGTAGAGCAAGAGCAACTGCTGCGGTGTATGGAGTTTTTTGTTGCGAAATAGCGCACCAAGCTTCTGGGAGGCTGATTTTGCGATGTTAGCAACGTGGTCATGCCAGGACATATTGCTGTTGACCGAGGCACCCAGTAGTACGATTGACGATGCTGAAGGAATGGTCGATTCTGCGATAATAATGTCATGGTCCGCCGTATTGGCCCTCTTGGTAAACGTGGCTGCTTGGGTCTTTGCTGCATTGAACTGGACTAAATTTCTGTCGCCCCAAGTTTGAACTTTCTCCAGGTCTTGATTAATTGCTGTAGTCTGCTCCTGTCTGCGGTGATAAGTCTCAGTCGCTGGTAAAGGTTTTTCTGATCTAAATTGGGAGACAAGGGTACTGTCATCTGCAAAACTGTAAACAGGATTATTCGTTTCGGTCAGCAGGTCATTAATATAGATGAGGAACAGAGTTGGTGAGAGTACTGCGCCCTGAGGCACGCCCGCGTTAATGGTGAATGTGTCTGAGATGTGTCCATCAGCTGCAACATGCAGAGATCGGTTCTTAAGGAGACTGGCAAGCCAGCTGCAGAGAGAGGCTGGCAGTAGAAGGACGGGAGTTTGTTGTGACAATTCGATTTTGCCAATGTCAAATATTTTTAAAATTTCATTTATATGCCGCATTTAGGGAAAAAGATGCTGTATTTTGCACGCATCGGGATATTAATTCTAAATTTATTAATTTGATTTGGTAACAATTCGTTTGAAAATGCCACTTTTCTAATATGAATTAACTATATTTTAAGTATAGGTTAACAATATATTTGTATTAACTTTTATAACCCGTTGTGACTATTTATTTTAGTTGATAAGCGATGCACAATATTATTAGAATAGCTTGGCTTGATTGATATTACATTATCGTGGAACCCCCAGCCAACCGATTTATATATTTTATTTTAAGGAATTCTGGTAATAAAACCTGTAAATACGCTGCATGAAATTTGTCGATTCATATTTTAGTATAGGTGCACTTTTTGCGACCTTCGATTGTTCGTCCGGAGTAGTAGGAATGTACTACTTATTATATTTGCAGCTGTCGATTTAAATTCTTAAAAGTTTGTCGTTTTGTTAGGGAATATTCTTCTAGTATTTCTTGAATGACTTGATTTCAATGAATTAATTGTGGCCTCCGCCGTCATTTATCATCATAATAAGCGAGAATTAAGGCGTTTATTATCTTGGAATTATTCACCTTATCGAAATCGCTCGGCTTGTTTCAGTCCATTCCTACTTCTTAATCGGACGTAAGCCAAAGCAAATTGACGAAAAGGGTCAAGAGTTCTTTTTAGTTTGTTCGTTTGGCGAGGAGAGAAGCCTTGAGGTAAATATGTTCTATATTGTTGTGGAGGATTCATTCTTACCCTGGAATTGATTGCCTTTGGCTCCACAAATGATTGAATTTGGTTTGAATTGTTATAGAGCCACTTCGGCCCAGGCTCAAGGATGTAAACTGCACAAGTGCAAGTTTAGTGACCCTAATGAAATGTGTACCTAATTTCTTCGATTCGGTATCTAGTCGGATACCGTTTTCAAGAAAAGCAAAAAACT
>JAEQML010070514.1:0-16739 GCA_016904865.1 Pissodes strobi | reverse complement strand
ACGTGATCCTATTGACATGATTCGAGATACCTCTAGAGCACTTGGCAATTAACCGGCGCTCACACACGAGCACGCACGACCTTCGTACGTGCTCGCGCGTGAACAGTGTACACGATTCCAACTCGCATGCGTGAAACCTTCGAGGCCGTCTCGCATGTGATTTCTCGCATCGTGTACAGCCGCCTCAAAGGAAAGGATCTTATAATGCAAAGCACACGTCTAGTCCTATTTTTTTTTTATTACAATAGATGGCAATGGTATTTCGGCAAAGAAGCTTGGCAAGCCGTAAAAAAATAAAAGGGTTTTTCAAATTACAAAATTACACGCAAAATATACGCTTTTTGTGAAATTACACACAAAATACACGCTTTTTGAGAGTGTTCGAAAAATGCACGCAAGGCAATCAAAACGCACACAAAGCGTGTAATTACCATATATTTAATACTACTATATCGTGAGTCGAGCCAAAATTTGTCCGAAATCAAAACGAGATAGAATGATCGATGTGTACTTTCAGCGTTGAGCGCAAGTCAATTATTTCAACCAATAAGCGGTGACCCTTCGATTATCGATCGCCTCCACGTGTGCGTGGTCGTATAGAGCGCCGAATTGCCAGCTCGTTTGCCGTTTTGTTGCCGTTTACCATATATTTAATAAATATATGCCGTTTACAGTATTAAAGTCATTGTGAGTCGTCCATTTTGGTGTTTACTGTTTGCTTTGTACTCAAATCGCTATACTTACTTTGTTTATTGTTATTTCGAAGTTTTTGCCGTTTTGTTGTTTGTTGCCGTTTACAGTCGTTCATTTTGGTGTTTACTGTTTGCTTTGTACTTTACTCAAATGCCTATACTTACTTTGTTTATTGTTATTTCAAACTTGGACAATTTGTCGGTGTGAACTTGTAGTGAAGATGCCAATCATAGAATACAATTATGTAAATTAATTATGGATTTGTACATAAATGTGAGATTTTTCCATGAAGCCAAACAAATGTCGTCTAAAGAAGAATACCTATATAAGGCAAAAATACACTATTTTATTTAAGGGGCAATAAAATTAGAAGTGTCATAATATCATGTTTTATTTACCTCTTAACCAAAAATATATAAATGAATATCTGCAGTTACATCCTGTTTGAAAACTAATGTTCATATTGTTTTGTAATCATATGTTTTTTTTTGAATTATTTCTATCCACCACAAATATCTACTCATTTTTGGAATATCATTAAAGTTATACCTACGACAAATAAATTTCCTAAATTATATTGTTAACATAAATACTAATTTATGATGAGGGCGTTTCACACTGACTTGGATTTCAAAAAGTACATAACATAATTATGATTTTATTGATTTTAATATGTGAAATATACTATACTATTTGCCTCGCTAGCTCATGCGCAAATTAACCAAAGTACACATCAAGCAAGTGCAATGAGTGCAACAAGTACAGGGTGTCCCAAATTCGAGCCTCATCATTGGGATCTCGGAAACTAGAAGAGATACGAGGTCGGTCAAATGGAGGCAAAGTTGCGCAATTTGATGCTGATCAAAATGCCACCTTAAAAGTTAAAAAATTCCGAATACTTCCGAAGATATTTAGAAAAAAAACGAATATTCGCGATTTCATTTTAATTTTTTCATGACTCTATTTGAATAGATATAACAAAATAAGTTTCACATTTATTGCTACTTTTTCTGTTCTACAAGATGGTGTTATCAGATTTTCAAACCGACGTTTTGTCTTTGAGCTGCCATCATCAACTTTGTTTTTTTAAATACGGCCCTGGATTTTTTATTACGGATTTTAAGAGCATTTAAAGTACAAAAGCCAATGATGCATCGCACTTTTTCGAAAAATGCATATTAATGGAATTTTCCATAAGAACTCATGTGTTAGAGAGAGACAGAACACTTATTATGGTAAGATTTTACCAGGAAATCATTAAAATGATTTTTTCGAATAAGTGCGATACATCATTGGTTTTGGGACATTAAAAGCTCTTAAAGTCCGTAATAAAAAATCTAGGGCCGTATTTAAAAAAACAAAGTTGATTATGGGAGCTCAAAGACGAAACGTCGGTTTGAAAATCTGATAACACCATCTTATAGAACAGAAAAAGTAGCAATGAGAATGTGAAATTTATTTTAATATATCTATTCAAATAGAGTCATAAAAAAATTAAAATGAAATCGCGAATATTCCGTTTTTTCTAAATATCGTCGGAAGTATTTGGAATTTTTTAACTTTTAAAGGGGCATTTTGATCAGCATCAAATTGCGCAACTTTGCCTCTATTTAAACGACCTCGTATCTCTTCTAGTTTCCAAGATCCCAATGATGAGGCTCGAATTTGGGACACCCTGTACATCCTCGGCGAACTGCAGTTCCATAGTAAACAAGCTTGACACACGATATAGGAGTATTAAATATATGGTAATTACACGCTGATTGGCAACACTGGTTATATCGTATATCGTCACATATATCGATGTACGATAATATCGACTTAAAATCCATCGATGCCTAAATATCGATATATATACAGCAGCTTTTATGTGATTCCGCGAATATACCATATCTGACCTCAAAATTATATGCATGCACAACATTACGTGCCAAGTTCCAAAGCTCAACGGTCCGGCTAGATACAAGTGCAAAATTATGTTTACATCTGATAATTATGTGACAATCGGCAGCACTGCCCTTGACTTTTGTAAACACGTCACAATGTAGTTGTGTTACTGAAAAGTTGTTTACCTTTGTACAGTCATAAGATAAGATAAGATAAGTCCATTAAGTCATGAGTTAGGGTTGGGCGGTTATTGAGAAAAACCGGTTATTTTTAAAGTCCGGTTAACTTAGGTCAGGTTAACTGATTGGAAAATAACCGGTTTTATATATAATCTTTTTACCGACATCGACAATAATTTGCACAGGAACCAAACTAGATTTTTTAAATAAAAAATGTCATGTAAAAATTTCAAGAAATCTGGAGGCAAGAGCATTTTTAATAAAAAAAAGAGCGAGTCTACTAGTACTCGAGACATTGATGTGTAAAGTAAACATAATATCCTATATCGACATCGGTTGTGTAATTTAATGTATTGTTCCAATTAACTTTTAACTGAATAATTTTTTTAAGCCCTTGGTATTTTGTAACTTCACAAATATTTGAGCAGCCCTAGTAAAGAGTATATTTTGTCTTCGTGACTCCTGAATATAGGCAACCACTTATTTGGAATTGGTTGCCTATATTGTAGTGTTAGAAAGAACACGTTTTACAAAGACGCGCTGAAGTAGCTGCGCATGGGTTATGATGTTGCATCCCCTTACACACTTCCGTCCATTTTCCCGAGATTTACCCTCATATCGCCGCGTAAGATGTTTACACATCAAAAGGTCATATAATGAATATCAATTTTACCATCCGTCTCCATCTATGAAAAATATTTATAGTTTGGTGAAGCACAATACGATAAAAACGGAACGTGCTCCGGAATAGAAAACAGGTACAGGGCACCGATCTCCATATCGGTGGTACAGGGACATATTTTGGCTAGTGTAAAAAATAACTTACGAGTCTATCTAAGACGTACGGATTTTTTCTTTTGACGTCAGAAATTATGACGTAACAGTGCAATAGCCTTGAACGGACTTTAAATTAAATTGTGTTAAACGTCCGGCGCTCTAGGCAATATTTGCATCTCTTTTCCTCTTCCCTTCTTAAGCAAAGACAAACAGATTCGAGAGCACGCTCGGAATGTTTCGTGTCATTGTAACCTGTAAGAACGGAAACGCACGATGATGCGTATTGATTGCGTCATCAATGATGCAGTTACATGTTTCTTTTTTTCATTTCAATGACTTGGTTCTTGCTGTGTTTCAACCGTTAGCCAATATTATTAATTTGATAGTTATTTTATTGTGAGCATTGAAATTAAAATGGCAATAACTGATGTTCGGATAATGGAAAAAAATAACCGGTTTTCGTTTAACTGAGACTGTTGAATAAACTGTTAACTGGCTAACCGATAGACAAAATTGCACAGTTATCAAACAACCGGTTCTTTTTGCCCAACCCTATCATGAGTCATAAACACAGTACAAATAGTCTTTATACGTATATGTATAAAGTCCACATACCACACAATAATCATGTGTGGTATGTGACTATGTGATAAAGTCTTGGCAACATGGCCGGGGCCGGGGATCATGATACAAAGAATAACAGTTGCGCACGCCACGATCAGCTGACTCGCTCCTGTCGACGTCAGGACGTCACAATGAGAGTTGCCGCTTGCCGCCATTAAAATCCGCCGGTTTACAAGGGGACTTTCATGATATTTTAAGCTTTGTTTATTTTTCCGTATATTTTGTGGTGTTTTGTCAGCATTTTATGAGATTTGTGGCATTTAAGTTGAATTTGGAGACTTTAGCGTAAAAAACTTAAAACAAATCAGATTATTAAAACTATTTTGAACTATTAGTTAGTGTGACTTTAGTAATAGTGACTTTGTGTGGCATAGAAAAGTGATTTATATATACACGAAATAGAACACTCACTCCTGTTGTATCTGCCAGTGGCTTTTGCGACTGTGCTGCCATAGCGGTGTAGTCATTGAACTAATCTTTGGCGGGCCGTTCAAATGATGTCTGGTTTGAAATTTTAATTGTTTTGAAATAGAGCGATGCTCCGAAACTTTCTGAATTTGCTATTTGGAGTAACTATCATTCCAAAACTTCATTTTTGGAAGAAATTGTGCAAAATCTGTCAAAAAAATACTTATTAAGTTTTGGAATGGAGTTATTGAATAGTAGCAATTTCAGCAAGATTCGGAATAATGCGCAAATGTTTACTATTTAGCAAATATTTTATAACTAGGCATATTGGTGATAAATAAAACAATATATCAATGTAGGTAAATAATATGCATATTTATTAATTATTTATTTATTACTGATTTATTAAGGATGTTGATAAAATCTGTTTTTATTTAATGCTTAAGTCACAAAATTAAATATTCTGCTATGTTATACTTAACTACGGCCGGTTGCATCATTATATTTCATAAAAATTCTAATTGGACTTTTGCCCATATACATTTTTCCCGATGCATGGCATGGCGGAATTTGGAAATAATTATTGGTCTGAGATGCGGATGACTTTCCACAAAGGGGAGTTTTGATCTGCTATACCTTTTTCGTAACATTGCCAGCCTTTAACTTGGAATTTTGGCGCATGTCAAGGATTAAAAAAAAACAGACTTCACTAATTACAAGGCGAGACGGAAGGAATCGAACAAACTACAGAAGTAGGTACACATATGATATTTTCGGCTGAGGAAAAATGTGATGAAAGTTGTTTATTTTCCAATGGTCATAGAAAAAGTACTTTACGTATAATTTTTTAAATAGTGACAATATTATTTCTAAAAATTGATAACAAATAAAGTATTGTTAATGGGTGTACTATCGCGGCGTAAAAAAAACTGGGACAAACAAGTAAGCACTCCTAAAAATATCTTACACTATATGGAGAACTAGCATAGATATTCATTGTTGCTGGTATCAAAAAAGTGTAAAACATTATAACTCTAGGAGAGTAGATTATTTTTGTTGTCATGCTGGGCATACACATTTGGCCAAGTTTGGCAAACCTCGGCCAACACGAATGTGTGATGTGTGTGTGATCTGTTTGTCGGGGTTGGCCGCTGCTTGGCAAAGTTTGCCAGTGTTCGCTTCGTTGTCGGTAAATCGCAACAAGTCAAGGGATTCGAGCATGTATTTGGTGCCGCCACAAACATTTTGGCGATACGTCCATTGTGTGGTTGCCATAATTGTACACAAACGATTCGAGAAATGTTTCGAAACATGTTTCGGCAAATAACTTGGCCAAGCATATGTTTTCTGAGAACCACTTCTCAACCACTACACCTTTCCTATTTACATATTTTTTCTACACAGTGGCACAAAAAAGTTAAGGGAGGGTGGAAAAATGTAAAAAATGTCCTTGCGCATGATTAAAGCATCAGAGTTTTCTTAAAACAGTAAAATTATTGTTGATAATTTGTAATCAGCCTATAGCTTGAAAAACAATCAAAATCGGGTAAGAACATGAAAGTTTTTACATTAGCTGCATGTGTATATACTTTTCTAGTTTGATATTCTCGACCCAACTGACCTTATAATAAATTAAATTTAAAAAAAAATGACCTACACTTAGTTATAATAATAATAGTACAAAATACTGTAGAAATTAAAGAAAATATTACTTCTAACGCTTTTTAAACACTTTTTAAATTTTTGGTAGCGATTTCTTGCCAAAGTACGCACATAGCCAAGATTTTGTGTTTTCAAGTTTTCATCTTTTCCTTTAAGGGATCTATTAATATTATTAACCCATACGAAAATATAAAATTTAGTTAGTAAATTGGCAAACAAAGTTTGTACATCATGTTTGTCACAGGTGAACGAAATAAAATCATCCTCTTTGAACAATTGTTTTAAAATTAATGAAATGTTACTATATGTACAATATTTTTCTATATATATACTTAAATTAAAGGAATATTTTATGAACAGCTTTGAAAATGTCGTAGAAGGGCGAAGGAGTGCCTTGGGACTATATATGCTCTACTTTCAATTAGTCTGTTCTCAGGATCTAAATTATTTGAAATTAATTTTGACCGACACTCTGGACAAATTCCAATTTTTTTGAGTATTTTTTTTTCAACAAAACCAGCAATGTAACGATGTAATTGGGTTAATTCCATATTGCGAGTGTCATATTGCAAAGTTTCACATTCAGGTAAATTTAAAGCTACCACTTCTTCTTCAAATGGTGATGTTATAAATGAGTTTAAGTTATCTAAAGCCCCCTCACAACCTTCATCTTCACAATTTGCCCCTGGTGAGTGCGTTCCCATAAAATTATTAACTATAAGCGTGACATAATACTGCACAAATTGTGAACAAGTGGGATTATTGTTACGTACTCCCAAGCTTCTTACTTTACAAAAAAAGTTTTCTAACCCATCTTGATTTAGATTTCGGGGCATCAAAAATTTAAAATTTTCTAATTTCAATTTCCCCCACAGATATTTGATAGCTTTTACGGTATGAATCCAACTTTTCACTGAGGGCGGTACAACGTGTCCTCCTGTAGTACTGTTCAAAAAAACAATACTCTCAAGTACAGGGATGGCTTCTTTCCAAAAATCGTGATGCATACTTCGTTCTTGATACTTTCCATGTGTGGGTTGAATGATAGAGCCATTGACGCTGTCAAATAGTTTATAAAAAAAAGGGCAAACTCGGCAGTTCCATCAGCCTCAGGTGGCAGAAAATTGGAGGCTAAAAAATCCATTCATTATATATATGAAAGATAAGTTCAGCTAATTAACAATAAAATAGATAATTACCTGTTGCAGTGACATGCTTAATTTGACATGCTACCCTTTAGCTAAACACCTGTGCTGCTAAAATTACTTTCATTTTATTCATTTTATTTTCATATATGTGAGAATCACTTAATGAATAAAACAGTCTATAGTCTAGATCGTCTGGCGTATCTGACTCATAAGCTGACTGGAACACTTTCCAAGATGCTTTCTGAATATGTCCAGTTTTCCATTTAAATTGGGCGTCATTTCTAATTAAGTTATTTCTTATTCCCTTCAGCATGTGTGGAGCATCATACAGTGGTACGACTTCTTGGTTGTTTATCTCAAAACCAAAATTCCTCTGTTCAGTATTGTTTTTTATGTAGGTTTCCCTGGTCTGTCGCTGTAATTCTTTTATGGCCGATTTATTTTTTGCCGCCTGGTCACAAACTGTGGCAACAACTTTTAAACCGACTGCTTGTGATGCACTTATTACTTCTTTCAACAATCTTACAAGCTCTCCGCTGTTGACACCGCTTTCCACGTAATAAAAGGCCAGTGGTTGCTTCCATTTTTTCCTAATACCATTTGCCATAAAAACTAGGGCATGGTCGGCAAACTTTAATGTTTTACTCTCTCCCAAATCTGCAAAACCTTCTATACAATCGTACTTCAAATTAAAAGAAAGTCCAGCAGATAGTGACACTTCATCAAAAGAAATACAACAGAATCGGTCCTGAGCAGCCATTTTTGACACTGTCTTTTGAAGAGAGTTGAATATTGGCCTGTTTATGCCACATCTAATAGGAACTCTTTTTAGCAGCCTATTTATTGTCTGCTTTGAAGGCAGAGCAAATATGCTTTGCAGAATTTTGTAGTTCTTGTTAGAATTTCTGCTTAAGGATAACGCAAGAATCTTTTCTTGGTTCGTGAATCTTCGGCCTCTAGGTTTCAACTTTTGTTGCGTAATCTGTGACATTATAAATCGGAATGAGGTTTTATTGACAGACTTCTTCATGAAATCATTGACTGTTGCAAAATCGGTAGCTTGCTCGACTTTTGACACATAACTCTTGTGGTCTTCGAAAAGCCGCCTTGAAATGGATTTTAAATTTTTTGCTATCCGGTATAGCTTTCGTTTTCTTGGTGACAACTGTGACACCCTTGTTGCCGATATTGACTTCAGCAGAGATAACCTTCTGTGTAGATCTGAAACAATAAATGTAGGGTTAAAAATAATAACTTTTTATAAAAGTAGTGTAAGAATCTTACCATTTCTGCTTTTAGGAGTTGTGCATATTGGCGAAGCTTGCATTGACAAAGAGGGAGTTTGACTTCTTAAAATTGAGCCTAAAAATTGATATAGAAATAAGTAAGCACATTTTTGGCAACACATTTCTTACAAAAAGATCACCTTTTTACAAACTAATCTAGTAAATTGTTGTTATTTATATGTGATTGCAAAATGTATCTCTTGGACACTCAATTAAAGTTTCTTAAAATTAAATGTTATATAAAATATAAATTTGGGAGCACTACCAATTTAACAACTTTTAGGCTATACTATACACCAAATAAAAACAATATGTTTTCAGTATGTATTGGATGTCCATTTTTAAACACTTTTGCAGGATATCATACTTATTTTTAAAGATACAGACTTGCATTTTACACGTCCCTCGACTCTTTTATGATGGTAAAGCTGCCACAAACAGATTATTCGTAGCTCGTTTGTATCTAAGCTGCAGGATGATTTTTAAAAATTTGCTCTTTTCAATCACCCGCCGTATCTCAGATGTAATAAAAAATCATTGCCAAAGCGGAAACAGCTTTTTGGTAGTTTTTTTAATGGGGAATCCTGTGGCGTAATTGATTTTTTAACAATGTAGTTTAAAAAAAAATAAAATACTATTTATATTTTACGAAAAAATAAATATGGCCAAAGTATAATTTTTGAAATGCCCGTGATGCAGGGTGCTTCAAAGGGATAAATCATCAAAATTACCCTGTAGCTCAGACACTCAGAAAAATAGAGCATATCTAGTGGTGGTAACTTTAGTTTTATAAAAAATTTGCATAGTGTCTCAAAAAATAACCGAGATACTTTGCAGTGTTGAAAAGCGGACACTCTGTACAAAATGACGAATTTTTAGTATTTTAGTGATGGCGATGGCATGTATACACGGAGCTACAAATTCCAGGCTAAGTATGGGAATCTCGTAAACCGTAATAGATAAAATGTCGGTTAAATGGGGGCAAAGTTTCGGTTTTTTTCGGGAACTTCGAATGTAGTTCGAACTTTTAAAACGGCAATTTGTTATGCATCAAAATGCAACTTTTAACCAACCCTCTATCTATTACGGTTTACGAGATTCCCATACTTAGCATAATAATAAATATATATTAAAATATATAAAAATGTAAACTAGAAAATATTATAATATAAATGACAATATTTAGAAAACCTTAAATTAAACTATTCTGTATATAAAAGAAATGTTACTGGCAATTAATTAGAATTTTACACCAGGTTTTTTTATAAAATATTAGGTACCTGGCAAATGAGATGGTCCTGGAACAGGAGAGTTATCATCCCTAATCATTCTCGTTGTAGTCATTATTTCACTGTTTTCATCATTGTTAATTATTATAGATGCGACATTTTCATTTGCAGGCTGTATCCATGAGTAAAATGAATTGGTTAGTGTAGATTCTTCTCCATGAATTCCTAAAAGCAATACAATAAGTAAACCTGAAATGCTTACATGATTTATCTTCTTGTAACCTTGTAACCTCTATCATCAGATATACCATATATCATTATTCTAGTTACACGTAAACTTACCAGGTAGCCCAATTGTAGGTAAACTTCCTGCTTTCAAAGGCGCTTTGGGTAGAAATTTATTAATACAAAATGGTACAAAATGATTTGCACATATTCTATAATTCTTATATACTTGTTCTCGAGGAGGCTGCTTCAATTTCTCATTCCCTATTCGCGAAATCCAGATCGTAAATATCTGTAACAGGTAAATATTATTTAAAATGGTGAAATGCCAATATTGAATAGAGTTTATACCTCCATGGCTTAAACAGTAGGCTGTAGAGTGGTTTTAAAAGTGAGTCAAGGATTTCAAAGAGTAAGTAATAAGAAATACGAATAACATTGATAACACAGGAATGTGAAATACTGACCTTTCACAATACCTACTGCTAAAATTACTAATCTGTAAACTCGAGTTGACCAAATCTAATGTTTATTTAAAATAAATTAATTTTAATAAATTAGATTTTTTTATATCATAACTTAACTAAAATCTGCATTTGGATAATTTTCCTATTATTTGTTTTGCTAGAGGCCGGTCCAGAAAAAACTATTTAATAAAATGGTGTTATTAGTTTTATCGAAAAATGCCTAATTAATGGATTTTTTTTTTTAGTTTAGAATATCGGAAATCTGTTATGGAGATGAAAATTAGATAATTCTATTTGGCTAGTAATTTGCTCTTTAAACATGTACAATGTGTTTCGCCGAAATTCTTTAAATGGAAAATCTTTAAATTGACATATGTTTTAATAGATTTTGCGTTTTGTTAGTTTGGGTTAATTTTGGTTAGGTATTATGTGGGGTTGATCAAGCGCGTAGCACGCTTGTCTCATTGCGCTTGTTTGCTTAATTAAAGTTAGTGTTGATTATTTTTACTTAGTTTGGATGAGTAAGGGGAGAAGCGCGCTACGCGCGCTTTTTGGTTTTGGTCAGTTTTGAGTTTGGGATAGTGAAGACACAAGCACATGTAGCGCGCTTGTGTTTTTACTCTGGTTAATTAGGGTTAGAGAGATAGCCAATAATTTTTTTCTAATGAATTTCCGCTTATTTAAACATTTAAATTTTTTTCTCAAAATGAGAATGATGTATTTGCGGCGAAAAATTTTGATTGCTCTGCGGTGAGAGATGTACTCTAATGCCAAAAAAAAATTAATTTGTTGCTAACGGATTTCCGCTAAACTAAAGTTGACCCAAATTAAAGATAATGCATCGATTAGTTACCTACTTTGAAAAACAATATTTAAAATTCGATCAACATGGTATCAAAGCATAAAAATGGAATTTTAATATAAAAAAAATAAAAAGGGCTTTAAATGTTTTCCAATGCAGACTAAAATAAGGTAATTTTGCTATATGACGTCTTTAACTTCAAACACAGGCTTTTTGTGAAATTGGATTTTTTGCATCCACACTTAAATCAATCTGGGCCACATTTGCCTAGCCAAAACTCTATTGGGACTCTTATCTGTTTTTTTAACAACTTAGATTTTATAGAGTAGTTAAACTAATTTTGCATGCATAAAAGGTAATTAATTTCATCACAAAAGTGGTCTGTGGTAGGACTGATAGGTACTTACCGATTCATCAAAATATGGAAATCTTAACATCATACAACTCTTATTTGAGTTCTTACAAGAAGAAACACAACAATAAAACATATTTCACCACTCAAAAAAAACTCAACACGATAAATACAATAATAATTTGACATGCCTGACATGACTTAAAACTTTTGTGACGGACGACTGACGTCGGGACGTCGAAAAACGGCGATGCAAGCGCATAGCGGTGTAGTCATGAATTAAAACAAAAAATGGAGGGGATATATACAGTGAAAGTTCTATTTTGTGTATATATAAATCACTTTTCTATGTTGTGTGGACAATAGTAACAATTTTGTTGTTTTAAATGCTATATGACGTATAATAAACAATTAATTATTGAGCAAGTGATTAAGACAACATTAATTTGTGATTTTTAGCATTTTTAAGGTTAGTTATAAACTACACATATTAAAAATGCGTTGTGCTGTACCTGGTTGTCTGAGTGATAATCAGACAAAACGTGCTGACAAATCTGTAAGATTTTGCCCAAAGACAATATTGTCGAAAAACTGTGGGTTACTGCTTGTTGCCGTAAAGACCATTTTAATACTAAAACCTCGAGAATTTGTTCAAAATATTTCAAGTCAGAAGACCATGAAATAAATTTGCAACATGCATTGTTGCAATACGAATCCAAAAAAGGACCCAGTCTAAAGCGCAATGCAGTACCTTCTCTTCATCTGCCAAAATCAAAAGATTTATCTGTAAACCAGGTAAAAAGACAGGAGAGGCTTTCGAAGAGAGAATCGAAGAAGTTTGTGGAAGATATCATTGCTCAGTGCTAGTGGAACAATGGATTTTGTGGATTACAGATATATAACATTGGATAATAAACAATTATTTGTAACTATTTTTGTAGATCTGCGAAAGTACTGATATTTTACCCAGTGATTGTGGTGTGCCGCATGGCTCGGTTCTGGGGCCATTATTCTTTTCACTATATGTATTTAATTTAAGATGTGCAGGACTTATGGCGTAGTACTTTACTTTTGCTGATGATACAGCTTTGGTATACACAGGTGGGGAAGTTAATGCATTAAATAGGCTTGTAAATGACGACCTAAAGTTGTATCTGAACTGGTTTTACAATAAATTAAAAATCAATACTGACAAAACAAATTTCTAATATTAACATTGTTGTTGTGATATACGTAAATATAACACTAAGTAGGTCCCAAAATAACATTTACAAAATAATGACTAATAAAAATATAGGCCTAAATAACCTGTAGTGCAAGCATGTAAATCGTTCAATAGAGTACTGGAAAATATTAGAAATATTAATTATTTTCTTTATAAATTGATAAATGTTTACATTGATAGTAAGGAGTTTTTAAAAAGAATCTTTTTTAGAGTTGTTCAGGCAAATACGAGATGTACAGATTTGTTATTTATGTAGGCACCTAGAAATAATCTTTATAAAGATTCTCCATTGATAAGGCTGTGCAATAATTTTAATAGGTTTTGTAGTATTGTATTTCAGTTGAATTGTTTAAAAAACAAATAAAAGGAGAAATAGATATAAGGATATGTTCCTAGTTTGTAGGTTTGGTTTTTAGTTTCATTGTATTTATTATTGGCTTTGTAAAAGTTGTTGATACAAGAATAAATAAATTATAATGTTTTTATAAAACTGTTTAATTGGTATCTGAATATTAGTTAGAATCCCTCCGACACAAAAGTTGTAATTAGTATGTTCGAGGCCAGAGCTTAAAGCACTGATTAAGGATTTATGTATTTATTGTATTGTAATATTGAGTTGTATTAAATAAATGTTATAAAAAAAATAAATAAAAAGTTTGTTTAAAAAGCCATGTTTTATTTTTTTGTCATTTTTAAATAAATACAATTCCGATATGAGAAGATAAATAACTAGATCTTTCCATCTGTGAAACAAAACAAATCCATTACACCTTCCCTTATAATATCAACTATATATCTATTATAATACCTAATATTTCTTTATGTTTCCTGCTATTATCTATAATAAAGTGTATATAGTAGCAACTCTGCTGAAATGTCAATTAACAAGATTTTAAATTATTCTATAACTTTCTTTTGATAAAATCTTTGTTGCTAAAGATTTGTTTATTATTTATAAAATTTCTAAGCATGATATCTCATATGTGCATTCCATATATTGAACATTATCTCTCAATTTTGATGTATATTGATTATTTATTTAGTTTATTAACAAATCAAAATAATAAAATACCTTTCAGTAACCTCAATAAACCCAAAACAGTGATATATTAATAGCATTTTTATTCAAATGTCTAATAATGGTCAATTAAATATAATTCAAAATATCATACCTGTACCTGTTATTCTTTGTATCATGGCCGGGGATAGCGACGCCGATAAAAGCTCCGTAAAGGACTGTAAATATTGCGAAAAATCGGTGGGTAATACCGCCGCAAAGTGTGTTAACTGTGAGGGTGTGTTTCATACTTCCTGTGTACTTAAAGTGGCAGGGCTGGTCGCTGTAGGACAAAATAACTTGGTTAAATGCTGCCACAACGAAGTTCATGCTATCAAAAGTGATGCAAGAGTGCAAGAATTACTAGAAGTCAAAAACGAAGTTTTGCGAAGTAAAGAAATGATAATCTCCGAATTAAAATCTAAAGAGGCCATACTTCATAAAAATATCAATTTACTTGAGGAAAAGATTGAAAGTGTTATCGGAACGAAAAGTTTCCCATCGAAAACAGGAACCGGCAACAATGGTGGAACAAGTGTGTCATATGCAGGCTTAGACAAGGAAAATGTAGGTATGGCTCAATAAAGAGTACGATTCTTGGGTATGGCTCAAGAATCGTAAACTCATATATCTTTTTTTTTACGTATATGCGTAAACTCTACGATTGTATATGGCTAGGGATTAGTAGGGATGGCATGTATCGATACATCGGAAAGATAACATCGATGTCTTCGCTGTATCGATAATAAAACGATGTTTTTTATAGTTTAAATAAAATATTTCATATTTTTTTAAAACCTGGAAGGTGGGACATAAATTACACGTTGCTGCTTTGGGAAGAACTAAACAAGTTAAGGGAATAGCTAAAAATGTTTTATTTAAAAATGTAAATGACAAAAATAAACATTATAATAAACTATCACATAAAACTATGTACTTACAGTCAGGTTGACCTTGATGGCTGTCGGGTTAACTAGACGCTAGGGAGGTCCAAGTTACGGATAAACGGATAGTCCTGCAATCAAAATATCAAAAGCAAGACGCTAGCGTTCTGCGTTCAAAGCATAGAAATAGGACTCCATTTCTATGGTTCAAAGCAATTGAAGGTGTACTGTTAACTTTGCGCATGGCACCCGGCTCGCTACGGGTGGCCATCACCAAGAACTATTACTATTACTAAACTGAAAATTTACTTATATGTACTTAACTTAAACAAAATTATTATCTTATTCTTTTAAACTTGCTTTATTTGTAATCATTGGGTGAAATTATCAAGGTTATAAAATTACCTAATGGAACCTAGGTACATCAGTCTTTTCATTTTCTCGGGCATCAATTTCTCTTTGGTGCATTCTCATATATGTCCTTTTAGGTTAGAGGTATTACCGCTTTTTCCATATAATTTACACTCCCACACACACATTTCCAAACGTCACTTTTGATGTGTAAACATCTTACGCGGCGGTATGAGTATGAGTAAATCTCGGCAAATGGGAAGGAAATGTGGGGACGGAAATATGTAAACCGATGTGACATCATAATTTATACGCATTGAGGAGCAAGGTAATCCAGGACGGCCGCGATTGCATCGACTCAAGTGGCGCTTCTAAAAAGCTAGCCGCTAGGGCGGTATTGAATTTTCGTGTCCATGATGTCGATATAGGATGTATGTTTACACATCAGTGTCTCAAGTACTAGCAGCCTAGATCAATTTTTAAAATTTTGACATCGGCATTATAATTATTTAAGTTGTTATAAACTTTACAGAACAGACTAGCAAAGTTCCATGCGAGAATGCGACGAAATTAAGAAAACAATCGAATAATCTTTTAAACAGTGCAGTCACCTTCTCGGGGGATGATGAGGAGACGGGCTTAACTGTTCACTGAAGAGTTCAGCGGGTCTAATAGCAAATTATTTTAGCTTTTTTAATTTCATTCAAAGGAATCCGGTAAAAAATATTAGAAGTGCTCTGTTAGATTTGGTATCTACATTACAAATATACATGACCTTTGTGTTCTTGAGGCAATTGACAGAATTTTTGAACATGGTGAAAATCATTCTGCAATTTCCTTTCAATTAATATCTAGAAGTAATGATGTGCATTTTGCTAAGTATGGAAAGTATTATTTGGATTTTAAAAATGTAAACTATACTGCCATCAATGACTTTTTGGCTGGTGCTGATTGGAGGTCACAGTTGCAGCAGTTGTTTTGTATTGATGAAATGAAGTGCAGAGTTGAGGCAGTTAGTTGTGGAAAAAAAGATTGCACATAAGAATTATAAAGAAAACCCTATTGTTGAAAATTATAATATTTTTTCCAGCTTAAGAGATAGATGTGAGGTGCTGCATAACATTTGTTATAAGAATTACATGAACAAAATTGAGAATAATCTTTGGGGTAAATCTAATTTGTTGACCATCTAAAAATCATGTTGACCAGTCCCTTTTGCAGAACGTATGCCGACCAAATTTCCTACATAGATGTTACTCGATAAGACGCTTCTGCTACCACCCGTAACTACCCCCCAACCCCTTCCGGAATTCCACTTCCCTTTTGCACATTTTAATAAAAACATGTTGACCGACCCTTTTCCAAGAGCCTAGAGGCACCAAATTGCCCATGATGATGCCACTCGATGAGATGCTTCTGCTACCACCCCTAACTACCCCAACCCCCTCCAGAATTACACTTCCCTCTTGCACATTTTAATAAA
>JAEQML010070513.1:0-16740 GCA_016904865.1 Pissodes strobi | reverse complement strand
GGAACATTTCCACAAAACTCACAGTATCCGAAATATTTAAACTCCCAGCGCAATAAACCAGGATCCAAGAAGAAAAAAGGGAGAAGATGGGACGAACAGAAGTTCAAATGGAGAAGACAGGGAGACCGGACAATAACGCGGACATCTCGACAGGCCCCAAGCAACAACACTCGCTACAACGGGACGTAAATGGGGTAAGAAAATATGCTGCGACCCTATGTAATCCCTTATCTAATTGGAAACGCATAACCAATAATACTGTAGTTTTAGAATGGGTGAAAGGCATAAAAATCCCTTTCGCTTCTATTCCCAAAAAATACCCGTTATCACAACCTAAAATAATGAAGAAAGAACTATGTTTTTATGAAACCACAATCAATAACTTGCTAGACATAGGTGCTATATCTAAAACTGTACCTAGTAAAAATAAATTTTTGTCACCATACTTTCTAGCAACAAAACCTAATGGGAAGAAGAGATTTATATTTAATCTAAAAAAAATTAAATAACCACATCAACGCCCCGCACTTTAAATTGAAAGATTCTAGGACTGTATGTAAACTAGTAACAAACAATTGTTACATGTGTAGTATAGATCTGAAAGATGCTTATTTTGTTCTACCGATTCACTGGCAATATAGAAAACATTTTTGTGTCAAATTCAAACATTCTCCTTATCAATTTAACTGTTTACCCTTTATTATCTGTTATCTTAATTATTATAATAAAAGTAAATGTGAATGATATAGACAAACCACACTAAACCTCCTAAAAAAAAAAATAATAATTAAACGAATATTAAAAAGTCTCACATAAAAATTAGAAACTTCGCAAGTTTAGTAGGCAGCTTAGTAGCTGCAGGTCCTGTAATTAAATATGGATGGATACATATGAAAGCCCTGGAAACAAACAAACATTTAGAACTAAGAAACCATGATAGGAACTACGATAAATATATGCCCATATATACTTCATCTAAGCTGGAGCTAAAATGGTGGCTAACACATTTAACAAATACCCAAGATATCAAACCCAAACAATTTACCTTAGAAATTTATTCAGATGCCTTTACCAGTGGGTGGGGGGCTTTCTGTAATGACGAAAAAAAATCATGGATTCTGGGATGAAAGCGAAAAACAAATGCATATTAATTATTTAGAACTCAAAGCAGCACTATACGGCCTAAAATCATTCACCAAACATAAACACAACCTCAGAATATTGTTACGAATTGATAATGTAACAGCAATTTCTTGCATTAATAGGGGAGGGAGCATTAGATTTTTAGGACTTAACAAAGTTACAAGAATTTTATGAGATTGTTGCGAATCTAGAAATTTGCAGGTTCCTGCATCCTATATTTCCTCAAACGACAGTATTGATGCGGACACAGAATCAAGATCCCTATCTGGAGAATCTGAATATGAATTAAATGAAGTAGAATTTCAAAAAATTGTTGATAAATTTGGGGTTCCCCATATTGACTTATTTGCTACTAAAAATGCGAAAAATTCGTATCATGGTTTAAGGACCCAGATTCGCTCACTGTGGACGTGTTTACAGTAGATTGCGAAAATTTTTACTTCTATGCCTTTCCACCTTTCCAACTAATAAGCAGAGTATTAGAAAAAATTAAGCAAGATAAAGCAAGCGGAATTTTAGTAGTCCCACTGTGAACTACACAACCATGATTTTCGCTATTTGATGAGTTACTAATAGAAAATCCGATAACATTTTCACCACGTAAAACATTACGGATATCTCCTTTTAGGAACGAGCATCCACTAGCCAATACAATTTCCCTGGCGGCAGGGAAGTTGTCCGGTTACCATTAGAAAAAGGGAAGGTATCCTTGGCAGCCATTCCCTTGATGATTTCATCTATCACAGAAGTCACGCTGAAACAATATACAGGGTGTAACAAAAAATACTGGAATTTCTGCTATGTCAAGGAAATAGAACCGCTAAACTATAATTTAAACACATATAGAATTTATTAGTGAAGCTTTTCACTCCGGCCTATATTATAATCCAGTTAACTCATATCGATCAGCTCTCAATCTTATATTCAGCATAGATAGTAAAGACGAAGCCATAATCAAAAGCTGCCTAAAGGGCGTGTACAACACAAAACCTTCAACACCAAAATATTCCTTTACATGGAATCCGGAACCGGTACTAGCTTATCTCTCTAAACTGTATCCGTTAGAATCATTGACACTAGAGTTACTGACCCTAAAACTAGTAGGTCTTATATCATTAACTACGGCTCATTGTGTTCAAACAATTTCTAAAATATCTCTAGAAATCATTACAAGTACAGAAAAAATAGAAATAAAAATCACGGAAAAACAAACTATAACCTCTTCTGGTATTTCCGTACTTCACCACTAAACCGGAACTGTATCTTAGATTTTTACATAAAAGCTACTCTCTCAATAAGGGGAAACTACAACAATTTAATCATTACTCATAAAAAACCCAGCATGTTCTCAAACTATCAGTAGATGGATACGTACAGTTTTACAGAAAAGCGGAATTAATACAAATATCTTTTCTTCACACAGCGTCAGACACGCATCTACTGTTTGCCAAATGAAAGAACCCGGACGAAAAGAATGCGGGCAAAAAATGTCTTCTCATATTTAGATGCTGCCACATTTTTTTCCCAATAATCCTAATTTATTTTCTGTCTAGTTTCCTATAGTGAATTTACATATTTAAATTTCCTACTTGAATACTTAATTTTATTATTTTCCTTAATACTACTGTCTTCTATTATTTACTATTTTATTTACACAGGGAAATACGGAATACTATAATATTTGTAATATTTATATTTTATTCGCCTTCAAGCTGTTTAAAATACGCGACAATAGGCAACAGTGCGACGTTTACTTGGTTTTTAGCGGGAGGCAGATTCGTGATTGGTCGCAGGATATATTAAATACACTTTGACCCTAGACCAACACCTAATTTTTTTTACATATTTTA
This sequence comes from Pissodes strobi, assembly GCA_016904865.1. Classification (NCBI taxonomy): domain Eukaryota; kingdom Metazoa; phylum Arthropoda; class Insecta; order Coleoptera; family Curculionidae; genus Pissodes; species Pissodes strobi. Next base: position 13,747 of record JAEQML010070513.1, on the reverse strand, counting down.
AAATTTCGGCAGCGACTTGCTTTAGCCATTGGCGTGGAAATTGCCGATGCCGGACTGTGTGGTTATTTATATTATTTGGTTTGTACGGTCTGGTGATATATAGGTTTTGTCGATTTTGCAAATTCTCTTTTTTCACTAGAAAGGGGGTGTTCTATAGAGTAGTTTAAGCCAAAAAAGTCGGAAGATCCGCTACATTTGAACTGAAAAATGCCCTCAAAGTTCGAGTTTTGACACAAATTTTCAGCACCACTTCACAAAAGCACTAGAAATATAGACAAAACACATCTCAACATCAATTGTCGGGTGAAAATATTAACTAGGATACATTTGCGTCGAACGAGAGACCTACGTTTTGTTCCGGTCCTAATTTAAAGCGACGCATAGCCCCATTAGACAAAATTAAATTTTACTTGTAAATATCCATCCTCCTTTTTACTGTCAACTGTCACAATAGCCCAGTGTTGCCGATCTGAATTTGTGAAATTACACGATGAGCTGTTCAAATTGCACGCTTTTAGTTTCACAAATACACACTTTTTACACACCACCTCATTTAAGTCATTCCAGTCTACCTACAGCAGTTTTGAGCCTACGCGCATGCGTATGTGCTAATTATATTTTTTAAAGTTGTTTTTTCTTGATTTTAGGCATTGTCTTTGGCTAATTTGGGTTAGTTTTGTTTGGTTGCGCCCCCGGAGCGAGCGGATAGCCATGTGTGAAGTGAAATATTAGAACGACCACACCGGGCTGCTGCCAAATGCGCAGATCCGAAGGTTGAAAATTTGCTTTAGGCAGACGCGCGTATTTAAGTCTAGGTCCGAATGGCAATGGGGCGCCCGACAGCGTTGCCAGTGTTTTATCGATAAAACCATATATGTAACTTGTTACATATATGGGTAAAACAATGCTAGTTTACCCATGCTTTTACGGTGCAATCAATTGCTTCCAACTGCATTGGTGGTCCAGTGGTTAGATGCGGTGCAGATGCAGTGTCCGGCTATTCCCATCATTTTTCATTTTATTTTTTTAAGATTATGTTTGTAAAAGGTTTTTTTTTCTTCATTTTGGGCATGTCTTGGGTTATTTTTAGTTAGTTTTACTTGGTTACGCCCATTGAGTGAAGTGAAATATTAGACATTCTAAAATAATAAACAAATCGCAACAATGGCAATACTTTCGGGCGCCCAGTTGCCATTGGGACCTAGACTTTAGTCACCACCTACATTTTAATATTTTAAAAAATCAGGAAGAAAGAATAACTTTTTTTGACAAATGATTTTGAGATATGGGTCCAAATCCAGGGGTCAACCCTGTCTCCAGTCAACCAACAGGCTCAGATCGCACACATTTTACTCTTAACCATCTACACAAGTCCTTCCGGCTGACAAGACCAACAGCTTGCGCGCGAAATTTTTTTCACTTCGCTCGCTTCGGAGCGCAACCAAATAGAACTAACCCAAATTTAAAATAAAGAAACATAACCTTAAAAAATATTTTAAAAAAGTCTTGTCACCGACGGGAATCGAACGAGGGCCATCCCTTCACATGCACAGAATATGACCACTGCACCACGAGACAGCAATTTCCTGAACCGTAAAAACATGTTTGTCAGAAATGTGTTTGTGATGCGCGCGCAAGTCCAAGCGGCTCTTCAGGCGGGTGGACGATTAAGAATAAAGTATCTGCGCCTGGCTCAACCAAAAAATAAAAATGTGACACAAGGGCACAAGGGTTTCTAGTTTCTATTTTGCTTTGACAAGGGAAGTTTTGTGCTGTCACAACTGCCACGTGACAGTCGTGGTGACTAGTGTCCATCTATTACAATCTGGTACTTTCTATTACGCTATTTCCAAAGGAAAAAGAATCTATTACTTTTTTCGTTATATCATGTTTAGACTACCAAAAATTGTTACAAGCATCTAGTTCTCAAATTCTTGATATTAAACACAAACATAAAATAACGCTAATGCATAGCACACCGAAAGGAATAAGTAAAACCAAAAACGAACAAACAACAAATAATACTATGAACGCAGTGAACAAAGCACCCAAATTCCATGGGGAATCCCATGCCCATCAAGTTTAGATTTAGGTGTGCTGACAATGCTAACACCTACTACCTAATAGAAAATAGATAAAAGCAAAGCCTTGATGGATAACTAAAACTGTAAACTGAAGTGCCGTATAGTAGGTCATAGCCCGACAGATGTCGTTGCATTTGTAAATCAGAACAGAAAAGCACGTCTAGTCCTATTTATTTTTTATTACAATAGATGGCAATGGTATTTCGGTAAAGAAGTGGCCGTGGCTTTGGCTTGGAAAGCCGTAAAAAATAAAAGGGTTTTTCAAATTACAACCAAAAATACACGCAAAATATACGCTTTTTGTGAAATTACACACAAAATACACGCTTTTTGACAGTGTTCGAAAAATGCACGCAAGGCAATTAAAACGCACACAAAGCGTGTAATTACACGCCAATTGGCAACACTGCAATAGCCAAAACAAAGATATTTAAGAAGGCACACTGTTGCCAGACGTTTACTGTAGTTTCGTTAGCAAAATTCATTAGAAAAATGGTGCGCTATAAGCGCAGCTTATTTACTACCAGCTAGTCATCTTGCGGCGGCATCCTTTGATTTGGGAAAGTCAATAACCAAGTTTTGCAAATTTTAGAAGAGGGTCATGACTTAAGATTGTTTTAAACACCTGGGCATCTGAATAAAACTTTTGACAGTTCGTTTAATTTAAAATATGCTTTTTATACTACCGTGCGTAAAGTACTCACTTTACGCACTCTCTAAGATTCGTAAAATAGGCTTTTTTAATGTGCAGTGCGTAGTTATTTTACGCACTAGTGCGTAAAGTAATTTAATAATTTTTTGTTTTTTCATATATTTTTCGGTAGTAGAAAAAATTTTGTATGCTACTCATGTGTAAAGTACCCTTTTTTATTCGATTTCAATTAATTTTTTTATCAATATTCCCATTCATAAAAAAAGATTCACTTTACACACTTGTTGCATAAATAACTATTTTATCGTCAAAATCCGTTTAAAAATGATTTTAAAACGCACAATAATTGTACAAAAATCCGAAAATTCCGAACCTCTCAGGGCGATAGCCGAGGCTTCGGACGAATTTGTCATGTATTTTGAAGCGAAAATTCATTTTAAATTCATTTGTGGAACTGAACCGCTCAGAGCACAGTGCCCGACACACCACCTTTCCGATTTCGATAGAGTTCACTAGCTGGTAGTAAATAAGCTGTGCTATAAGTGTCTCTACTCTTTTTTTATTTAGGTGAATGATTTTTTTATGGCAGTAGCACATCCTATATTGCTCGACGAGCGGTATGTGTGCGAAGATGTTGTTTGACACGGTTCTTGAATATTTAGTTAGGGGAACAGATGTCCTGGGAGGATATTCGCATGTAACAGGCAAGATGTCCATTCGGCAATGTCGATCGTTTCTTTATATGTGACGTACACGATAGCATTTAGTCAGATGTCGTGGCTGTTACATAGACTCAACAAATAAGTCTTCAATTAGTTTAACACTTCATGCATGGCCCTCCGCTCGCTTCGCTCGCTACGGGGGCTCAACAAACAGAAACTAACCAAGTGCTCACCAAAACTAACCCAAAATATAAAAAAAAAATTGGGTTAGTTTTGGTTAGCATCTGGTTAGTTTCTATTTGTTGAGCCCCCGTATAGAGAGCGAAGCGAGCGGAGGGCCATGCATGAAGTGCTTAGATAATTGAAGACTTATTTGTTGATTCTATGTAACAGTCACGACATACGACTAAATGCTATCGTGCACGTCTCATATGAAGAAACGTTCGGCATAGTCGAATGGACATCTTGCTTGTTACATCCGAATATGCGTCCTGGGAGTGAGTTTCACAGTGATGCAGTGCGCCAGACAAAGGAGTTCTTGTAAAGCGATGTTCTAGGTGTTTCCAGTTGTACGACGAACCGGTGCGCTCTTGCCGTCTATCCTGACTGTCTGACAGGCGTTGTCAGGGGCGGGATAAGGAGGGCCAAATCCTGGGAACATCTGCCGTAAAAGTATCTGTAAAACAGGGATTTCTCGGTCACATGTTTCCGGTCTTTCAGACTATCCAGATTCCGTGTCAACTCAGGGTCACCGACGAGACGCACAACTCTCTTCTGAACGGAATCCAGTAGCTTTAGGGTGTGCTCTGGCGTGGCACCCCAGATGTGTGAGCAATATTCTAAGCACGGTCTTATTTGCGCTTTGTAAAGCAAGAGGAACTGCTGCGGTGTATACATTCTTTGTTGCGAAATAGCGTACCAAGCTTCTGGGAGGCTGATTTTGCGACGTTAGCAACGTGGTCATGCCAGGACATATTGCTGTTGGCCAAGACCCCCAGTAGTCCGATTGAATGAAGATGAAGGGATGGTCGATCCTGCCATAATGATATCATTGCCCGCCGTATGGTAAACGTGGCTGCGTTGATGATTTTTCAATGTGCATTTGCATTCATACATCGAAATGAAAGAGACACTCATTCGATTACACTATTCCTTTGTAGGTATGTATATATTCGTCAAATATTTCACTTCATACATGGCCCGCCGCTCGCTCCGGGGGCGTAACCAAACAAACCTAACCCAAACTAACCCAAGACATTCCCAAATGAGGAAAAACAAACTAAAATATAATTGCATTTTCGACTGACAAATTTCAATTTTTTTTTATTTCCGGCATGCCTTGGGTTAGTTTTGTTTGGTTGCGCCTCCGAAGCGAGCGGAGGGTCATGCGTGAAGTGGAATATTAAATATACTTAAATAGTAAACAACACTGTTATTCCCCATAAGAAAATGTGCAACTTTTGGAAACACTGTGCCAGGTCCCCGGTGTCGGTTACTAAAATTTCATTATTTTCACGTTACAATTTCAATATTTTCACGTGACACCTGGGAAAGTCGTAGTGGAAGTTTGCCCTTCTAGGGCAATTTAGGCTCAAAACACGGATATTTTTTCGGCTCAAATGTGGCAAATCCTCCGATTTTTTTGGTTTAAGCTACTCTATAGGACACCCTTTTTCTAGCGAAAAAAAAAAGAAAATTTGCAAAATCGACACAACCTATATATCATCAGACCCTTAATTTGAGGATATCTTTGACGATTTTTAACTTTTCTTATATTTTTCTTGCATTTGGTGATTATTATACGCGGTTAACTAATTTTTATATATTTCGGATAACTCTCTTAACTGAACTCTCTAAATTCAAATTTTTATTACAAAACAAATCCGAACGTTCTATAAAGAGCGTTTTACAACATACTTGCTTCAATATTGCCTAACTTTTAATACAAAAATTTAATGCTAGAGAATTTATATGAATTAGCTACGATAAACCGTTTTTTTTTTCAAATTAAGCGAAGTCATCGATGACGTAAATACAAAACCATCGGGAAACGAATTCTACTTATTATTACATATTTATGTAATGCATGATTTGATTGATTTATAATACATACAACAAATATCATAGAATACTATCCTTATTATAAAAATAAGATATTATTATATGACATATTTTGTACTATAAGACTGTAATATAAAAAAACTGTAATTAATTTTTATGTCTTAAACTAATCAATATTATCAACAATAATATGGTAAGAATAACCTCGTGCGACTATGAGAAGGCAAGATTTTTTACGTGCTAGTCCTCTACCCCCCTCAGTCGTCGTTAAGGTTCACTCGCTTGGCGCACTATACGTAGCGGCACCAAAGACAATGTAGTATTGTCTTTGGCGGCACTTAGAAATGGAGTCAACTTGAATACAATAAAAAACACTGCCTTTATATATTATCTATGACACTGCCGATGCCGGCTGGTCAGCCTCTTCTAGTACATTTTTTTTTAACTTCTACAATAAACCTGTAGGATCTCCGAATGACATTTTTGCTAGAGAAATTCTAAATTTAGCCCCATATTCTTGAGTCTTTTTATTTTGCTAATTAATTACTTAATTAATATTGGATATGGCCGTCATTTATTTGGCTTTACGTAGATTTGGTTAGTCTTATTCGTTAGCATGGTTAAGGTTAAATATTATAGTATAGTATGATTAATATTTAATTTTGTCTTCCAATTAGAAAATACGTTATTATTAGATTTTAATTTACTGGTTGTTAAATTAGGCTAATTTTAATGCCATTAATTAAATATTATTGCAAATTCTACAGTTGCTTTAAACAACTACATGGAATTATATCGTTAGGCAAGCGACGGAAAATTAATAGATTAATCGACTTACCTGTAGGAAGATTAATCCTAATTTTCCTAGCTTGCCGTACGATATAATCCCACCCTCCCTTAAATGGTACCCAAAGTAGAATTCGCAAGAAAACGGAATGATTCAGGCAAAATATTGTCGTGTCGAGTTACGTAAGTGCAATCGAAGCATTTTTAGCTTTAAATATGTACCGATAGGTACGAGAAAACGAGATACTACATGGAATTATATCGTACGGCAAGCTAGGAAAATTAGGATTAATCTTCCTACAGGTAAGTCGATTAATCTATTAATTTTGAAAATTTTGATTTATCTAGATCTCTTTTAAGCTTAAAAAAGATTTTATATAAATACATAATTTTGTTTTATATAGATTCTTAGCAACCTGCACAATTTTATGAACGTATTATGTACGATTTTGCATATTTTTTCGTAACAGCTTTTTCATTTTATTCACTAGATAAAAATATTGTCCAGATGGTGAAATGAATCTGGCTATAGTTCACGAACTAGTTTATGCATGAAGTGTACAATTACGCTAAATCGGTGCAACATGTACCATTTTGATTCGCTGTAACTTTTTTGTTTTTAAAGATATCAAGATAAACAAAAAAGCAAAATGTAGGGTTGGTAGCCAAGTTTTTTTTCTAAGTTACATATAAAACAAAACACTAACAATTTTTTGACATATAAGCCTACTCTATATTTTTTTAAATGTAACACCCTGTATATTACTACATTTTTGGACTCTAGAGAAATCTAAACACATTTCATGTATAATATCCTATACCTATCTTTAGGTGTTTACGAAATATTGAGAGTTGAAAGTCGGGCATTTTGACATTTTGACAGGCTTTAAAATCTAAACCGCACGAGATCAAAGAAAACGGTTTGCACATTTCTATCTTAGGTTGATAAGCCATCGAATGGCAGTAACTTTGAATTTAACCCGCGGATAAAATTAACCGGAACTTTTAAACCTCCGCCTGTCAAAATGTCAAAATGCCCGACTTTCAACTGTCAATATTTCATAAACAGCTAAAGATAGGTATATATAGGACATTATTACACAAAATGTGTTTAGATTTCACTAGAGAGGTCAAAAATGTAGTAATATACAGGGTGTTACATTTAAAAAAATATAGAGTAGGCTTATATGTCAGAAAATTGTTGGTGTTTTGTTTTATATGTAACCTAGAAAAAAACTTGGCCACCAACCCTACATTTTGCTTTTTTGTTTACCTTGATATCTTTAAAAGCAAAAAAGTTACAGGGAATCAAAATGTTATCAAGGTGCTGATGAAATCTGAAATAATGGATATATCCGGATAACGATCGACTTTTACGAAAAACAACCAGCAAAAACAATGTTTTTAAGACTTACACCTTTATTGTAGAATTCGAACTGTTTATTGTCAAACGAAATGGTTTGCACATTCTTATCTTCCACATAACCACAACCTGGAAAATACTCCCCACCAAATCGAAAATTTGGTATCTCTAGATAGATACTAAATAACTAAGATAAGAAGATGCAAATCGTTTCGCTCTAAGTTAAACCGATCAAATTCTAGAGGGGTTTAAAGTTACAACAAATTCAAAGTTACAATTTAAAAACAGTTGCATTTAAATGTAAGGAATGCTATTCGACATGCTACATGCTATTCGACATGCTACATGAAATATATCTAGAATTTTTAGAAGAATTCGAAAATCGGAAAATATGTCCCGCTCTTTTGAGACGTTTTATATTGAAATATAATTCAAAAATATTTTCAAACTAAAATCAACATGGTTAAATGATGAAATGGTTGTAAGACTAATAAAAAAATTAGAAACATGTTATTTCTATAAAATGTGTATACATATATATTTTATGAATGTTTCCATATTATTAATTTTCGATCATTTTTGGGCTCTTTAAATTTCGTAAGAATTCCGATACGTTTTAGTCCGTTTTGGTGCTTTTGGTTACTTTTGATTAGTTTTGGTTAGTTTGGGTTAGTTCAATCAGCTTTCGTTTAGTTTTTATTTATTTTAGTCATTTGAACCGGTTCCGATACATTATAACCAATTTTAATGTTTTTGGTTAGTTTTGGTAAGTCGCCAAAATTGGGTCGTTCAATTAACTTTCGATTACTTTCGGTTCCGATACGTTATTACCAATTTTAGTGTTTAGGTTAGTCGCCAAATTTGAGTTAATCTGGGTTAGTTTTAACTTACTGCAATATTTTTAAACTATTTCGATACGTTTTAGCCCATTTTGGTAATTTTGGTTACCTTTGGTTTGTTTTGGGGTTTCAATCAAATTTTGGTTACTTTCAATTAGTTCCAATTTATTTTAGTTATTTGAACCGGTTCCGATACGATATAACCAATTTAAATGTTTTTAATTAATTCAAGTTAGTCGCCAAAATTCGGATAATTTCGGTTAATTTCAACTTACTTTAATATTTTTAATCTGTTACGATACGTTTTAACCCTTTTTGGTGCTTTTGGTTAGTTTTGGTTAATCGTTCAATCGACTTTCGCTTAATTTTAGTTAGTTTTAATTTATTTTAATCATTTGAACCAGTTCCGATACGTTATAACCAATTTTAAAGTTTTTGGTTACTTTTGGTTAGTCGCCAAAATTCGGCTAATTTGGGTTAGTTTTAACTTACTTTAGTATTTTTAATCTGTTCCGATACTTATTAGACCGTTTTGGTGCTTTTAGATACTTTTGGTTAGTCATTCAGTTAACTTTCGGTAACTTTCACTTAGTTCCGATTTATTTTAGTCATTTGAACCGGTTACGATACGTTATAACCAATTTAAATGTGTTTGGTTAATTTTAGTTAGTCCTCAAAATTCGGTTAGTTTTGGTTAGTTTCAACTTACTTTCGTTCAATCAACTCTCGGTTAATTTCAGTTAGTTTTAATTTATTTTAGTCATTGGAACCGGTTCCGATACGTATAACCAATTTTAATGTCTTTGGTTACTTGCCAATATTCGGTTAATTTGGGTTAGTTTTAATTTACTTTAACATTTTTAATCTGTTCCGATATGTTTTGCCCGTTTTGGTGCTATTAGTTACTTTTGGTTAGTCATTCAATCAACTTTCGGTTACTTTCAGTTAGTTCCAATTTATTTTAGTCATTTGAATCGGTTCCTATACGTTATAAGCAAATTTAATGTTGTTGGTTAGTCGCTTAAATTCTTTCGTTTTGGTTAGTTTTAACTTACTTTAATTTTTGTAATCTGTTACGATACGTTTTAGCCTGTTTTGGTGCTTATGTTTACTTTTGGCTAGCTTTGGTTAGTCGTTCAATTAACTTTAGGTTAGTTTCAGTTAGTTCCAATTTATTTTAGTCATTTGAACCGATTCCGATACCTTATGATCAAATTTAAGATTAAATAAACAAACTAACTAGCTGCACAACTCTGCCGTCCTTTTCCCATTTTAACACATAAACATTAACTTATTTATATCATACAAACAAAACAATATATACACATAACGATAGTCTATTTACCCAAATAACAAATCTTTTTCAATTTTAATTCCTATGAAAATTTATTGCACTCTGGCCCAGGTAAGCGCGTATGATTGGCATCGAGTTCCAACTGCGTTGTGTCCTCGCTTCAGTGAGCTTCAGGGAGAAAATTTGATTCCGTACCCCACTAAACGAGCCGAGTGTGGCGGCTATTCTTCTTTTGGCTATGGTTCTAGCGTACATTGCAGCAGACCCACATTTCAGCATTAGCCACATTTCAAAAGATTTGGGACTAAGCTATTGGTTGCTATATACCATCTGCATGCATATCATATTATTTTACATCAAAAATTAAAAGAGACCGATTTTGATAAACGCCTAGACTATTAATTGCCAATGGCTTAAAGAAATGGTAAGCGAAAATCGAACCCTTTTATCCAAAGTCTTGTGAAGTGACGAAGCTACGTTTACTAGCTCAGGTAAACTTAATAGACATAACATGCATTATTGATCGAAATTTAACCCAGAATGGCATGGGGAAGTTAGTTATCAAAATCGCTGGAGCTGGAGTGAACGTGTGGTGTGATAATTTGGAAAATAACATAATTGGACCATATTTTTTCGAAGAACATCTCACCGGTCAAAAGTATTTGGAAATATTAACCAATGAGTTGCCACTTTTTTTGGATGATGTTTCCATCGATATATGAATAAACGTGTGGTATTAACAAGATGGTTGTCCAGTGCACTACTATGAACCAGTCCGCCATTTCCTCGATAATGCGTCTCCAGACAAGTGGATTGGCAGAGGAAGTCTCTTTCCATGGCCGCCGAGATCACCGGATCTCACTTGCCTCGATTTCTATTTATGTGGAAGAATAAAAGAGCTTGTCATCAAGACAAACTAACTACGCGTGAAGGTATGATGGGGAGGATTCGATTTGTTGCAAGATCTATTTCTGCTGCAGAAATCGAAACAAGTGTAGCATCGACACTTAAACGGTTAGATTTATGTATTAATAATAATGGTATTTAAAAAAATTATCTATTATTACCTTGTATTTACCTTACAATTGCTTGCCTTTGGTTCCACATGTGTTTACAAGCTCTTCGGCTCTGGCTCCAGGGTGTAAACAGCACAAGTGATAGTTTAGTGACCCTAACGAAGCTGAAAAACCTAAAGGAAACTGGAAAACTGTCGACGTTTCGAGGAAACAGATTTGTCCCCGTTGTCAAGAACGAACAAATCTAAAAATTAAAATGGTTAGTAAATTCAGATAGCAGTAAAAAGTGCAAAATTGTCAAATTTTGAATAAACTTTGACAAGATGACAATAATAATGTCATATCGTATAATTACTGGTTCCTGGTTTATTTAGGTGAGTGGGATATTGTGTTATTAGGTAAATAATTGATTCGTTTGTGAGGTGTTATATATCTACAATTTGGTGTTATGCGTTGAGGTAGAGTTCAATGAATTTTGTTAAAAGATTTAGTTAAATGTCCCTTATCAACTTCAGTTTTTAGTAAACGTAACCGTGTGCTGTTAAAACTAACAGAAGTTGAAGCAACACATACATCTTTATTTAATAAAATTAAAGCACTTTCTTTCATCTTACATTTTTTAGATGTTGGTGCCTTTGCCAAAATACTTGAAGTGATCCATTGTATTCTGTGATTGTTATCAAATGCATGTTGACAAATATATGATTTGTGAAATTGTGTATTTTTAATATAAGTTTGGTGTTCATTTATACCTTTTGATAATGGTCTACAGGTTTCACCTATATAAAATTTATTGCATTCACATGGTATCTTATAGATAACATTTTTAGTAATTTCATTTTCATTGAGTGGTTTTGTTTTTGTTGGTTTGGTGTTTCCTGTTTTGAAAATAGCACGTATATTAAATTTATTACCTATTCGTTTTATTTTGTCTGATAAACCAGCAATAAATGGAAAAAGAAATTAATAAATTAAAATTAAACTTACAAAACCAAATTTTACCTATTGATTTCAATCACATTTGCAACTGTGTTTACAACAGTTATTTAATAAATTTTAATAAACAGCACAACAAATTTAATAATCTCATTAAAAAAAATTACACAAAGAAATTTCTAATGCCAAAAATAACGACTTTATTGAAAAAACTGTAATCAATTTGTCTAATAGAGTATTATCTGATGTTGATAAACTTGTTTTTCTAAAGGTTTAAATTACTCAGTAACACCTAAAAGCGTTCCTAAATTTGATATAATTTCAGCAATTGAAGAAACAACACAAAACTTACCAGAATAACATCAAGACGAGTTTAGAATTAGAACTAAAATCACACCAGAATAACCATTTAAAATTAAACAAAACTTAACATACACACAACAACGAGCATTACAATAATTAAATAGTGATAACACTATTAAAATTCTCCCAGCCGATAAAGGTAATTCAACCGTAATTAATAATGAATTGCATTACTTACGATGAAAAGATAATGTCTCTTTTAAATGACGGTAATTACTCAATACTAAATAAAGATCCAACAGAACGTATTGAGAGACATATACAATATACAATATGTTAAAAAAACACAAAAATCAGTTCAATGATATAAAAATATTCAAACTGACACCATACAATAGCAAAATACCTTAAATCCTTACATTGCATGTTTATGCTCAGAGAAAACGGAATCAGCAGTATAATTCAATGCCGGTAGGGGTATTAGCTCTCGGAGTAGTTGTTTCTGCTGATCCAATGTTATCATATACAGTGTGTCCAAAAAAGTATGCAACATATGGGAAACTTCTTTATTATTGGATTCTCAGAAAATTTTATTCTTGATAAAAGTTGGTGCTTGCCCTAAAATAGTAAACGAGTATTTCAAATTTTACGTACTGCTTTTAGTGCGGACGCAAATGTCATTTTTCCGAAATCGCGTCAAGAGTAAAGTACCTTAAGTTATAAAGATACAGCAAAATCTTATAAGGAAAAGTTCTTCAAGATTAAAAAAGTAATCTAAATATGAAATTTGAGTTAAGTACATCAATTTTTAATTTCTCTTTTTTTTTCTCGATTTTTTTCTCTAACGTTACGCCATCGGTGAATGCTTTGTTCTTTTGTTATTAGTGTACTTGCCAAGCAACTTCAAAATTTATTTAAAGTAGACATTAGTTACATAGTTGCATAATGTTTCAGTTTTTACGGAGATAAAAGCTTAGGTATCAGTGTGTTGCAAACACATTTAAACAATTTTGGTCCAAAATAATTGTCCACAATAATTATACAATTGGAATGACTGACTCAATAATAATTAATTTCATATGTCAGAGCGAAGTAAAATTATTGCTATTTATTTGTTTTTATTCCAAATGCATGGCCTACTCTTCAAGACCAAATATTTTAAATGGCTTTTTAGGATACTTGGGCATATTTTACTCATCGGGTGCAAAAGATAAATAAATTATTAGTTGCTTTACATGAAATGAAATGAGTTGGGTCTATTCATGATTTTGAGTGGAAATATTTTTGAATCAAAAGTGTTTAAATGTGTTTGCAACACACTGATACTTAAACTGGCTATTATCTCTGGAAAAACTGCAACATTATGCAACTATGTAACTAATTTCAATCTTAAATAAATTTTGAAGTTACTTGGCAAGTTTACTAATAATAAAATAACAAAACATTCTCCAGTGGCGTGACGTTTATGAAAAAATCAAGAAAAAAAAAGAAAAATTAAAAGTTGATGTACTTAACTCAAATTTCATATTTAGATTACTTTTTTAATTTGGAAGAACTTTTCCTTATAGGATTTTGCTGTGTCTTTATAAATTGAGGTAGTTTACTCTTGACGCGATTTCGGAAAAATGACATTTGCGCCCACACTAAAAGCAGTACGGAAAATATGAAATACTTATTTACTGTTTTAGGGCAAGCACCAACTTTTATCAAGAATAAAATTTTCTGAGAAACCAATAATAAAAAAGTTTCCC
>JAEQML010070512.1:0-16740 GCA_016904865.1 Pissodes strobi | reverse complement strand
AGTAAACAGCAATACAATTTAATCAGACAGCAAACTAGAGAAAAAAACTGTGATATTTATCCCTCGTATAAAAGAGTTCTCCAAGCAAAACAGGAATGCTATCCAGCTGATGTTGTTGTCAAGTCGGATATTGAGGCGGAGGTGCCATTGCAGTCTACCTACAAGACTCCCAAGTCCCGTTGTCCCAAGCCAAGCATGTTTCTCACACATCGCTTCTGCAGAATCAGAAGCACGATCCCATATCGAATTCTTGAATGTATGTGTGAATGATATGCAATCAGAGAGGCCTCGAAACACACGCTGCGTGCAAGCACTCTCAGAGCGTACGCATATCTAGCCAGAGTTGAAGACAGCCCACCGATATGTGGCCTCCAGTCCAAGCGAGAGTCCAAGCAAACCCCCAGAAACGATGCTGATCTCACTGCCGAAATAGATTGTCCTTGATTTGTAAAAGTTGGTGGTTCATTATTGAGTTTATAAGAAAATTCTATTAATTGAGTTTTATTTATGTTTAATATTAAGTTATTGGCAGTAAACCAATCTTCCAATGATTTAAGAGTGTTAAAAATGTATTTATTTATTTATCTATTCAACGGCAAATATATATAAGGTCACAAATTGTGGCAAATATAAATATACATACAAAATCTCCATAAATCTAAACTTAACAACAATATCACAAAACTGCACAGGATCAATATTGCATATACTTACAACTATCTCAAAAAATTTGACTAGACAACTTTTCTTTAAAAGATCTTAGGTTACCTATAAAAGGGTCAAGGTCAAGCACATTGCATGCACTCATCATTCTTGTTAGCGGTGAGAAGAGGCCATAATTTGCATGGTGAAAGGGCAAACGAAACATTGGAGGATTATGACATCTATAGTAGGTGTTAAGGGGTATATTTGATAAAAGCACAGGACAATAGTAAATTCCATTTAATATCTTGTAGAATATTAACAGGTCGGAGCAAACTCTTCTATCTTTAAGACTCACAATGTTAAATCTGGTCTGTATTTCTTCATAGTTAATATGGAAGTTGTTGTAAATATTAATATTCGCTCTAAAGGCAATAGCACGAAGAAAGGCATTTTGAACACTTTCTATGGTCTCAATGTGGCAGTCATAGGAAGGTGACCATACTGCAGAGGCATACTCAAGTCCAGATCGGACAATGGAAAAGTAGAGGATTTTTAAGCAGGTTAATGATAGTTGCGCAGAGTTACGCAAAACGAACCCAAGATTACGCATACCTTTGTTACTAATTTCAGAATAATGAGGCACAAATATCAATTTACTATCCACCAATACACCCAAGTCTCTAACACTAGTAACAGATTTAAGTGCCGTACCATCTATAGAGTAAATGTTTACTGGTAAATTCCTTAAAGACCGACCAAAAGAAATGCTTAAACATTTTTCAACATTTAGCTCCAATCCATTTTCCACAGACCACAGAACCACACTATCAACATCTTCCTGCAAGAGTTGAGCATCAAATGGGGTTCCAACAAATCTATAGATTTTAAGGTCATCGGCAAATAATAAGAAATTAGAATGGTGAACAGCATTACAAATATCATTGATAAAAAGATTACATAAAAAGGGACCTGTATGTGAACCCTGTGGGACACCCGAAAATACTTGAATTTCATGAGAAATAAAGTTATTTATGCGTACGATTTGAAACAAAACTATAAATCCAATTCACAAGGTTCACACCCAGACCCATAGCCGATAACTTTCGAATCAGATGCACATGACTTACTCTGTCAAACACCTTCGAAAAGTCAGTGTAGACACTGTCCACTCTGCCATACTTCTCAAAAGCACCCAACAAATAATGTTGATATGTAAGCAAGTTAGTTACGGTGGATTTACCCTCAGCAAATCCATGTTGTTCATTAAGAATTATACTACGACCATGTGAGTTTTTGAGAAAAAAGATTGTCAAGCAATTTAGGGATGACAGACTGTTGTATACTTATGCCCCTATAATTTGAAATATCACTTCTGTCGCCACTCTTATGCAAGGGTGTTAAGAAACTTGTTTTCCAGAACGCAGGAAAATAACCAGAGGCTAGAGAAAGGCTGAAAATATGATGGAGAGGTTTGCTGAGAGACCATGCACAATTTTTTTAACAAAACTGATGGTGTACCATCTGGGCCATAGGAGTATTTAGTCTTAAGGTTGAGTATTGCGTCATAAACCTCACACAAAGATATCTGAACCGAATTAAGATCGAGAACATAATTAGAATCATAATCCGGAACAGTACCTTCATAGATTTTGTAAGTGCTTGAACAATGATGGACAAACAAATTAACCATATCCTGACCCGTATCCACAAACCTATCATTTAAGGACATACTATTGGGATAGGAGTTGGTATTACGTAAGATGTTCACATGCTTCCAAAAGTTATTAGGATTCTGAATTACATCATGACTAATCTTGGCAAGATAGGATTTATAACAATTATCACGTAAAGATTTACAGTTATTTCTCAAATTAGAAAAATCCATGTAATCAGCTTCACTCTTAGTCTTTTTAAACTTTGTGTGTGCAGCTTTTTTTGCAATAACAGTTTTTGGTAGTTCACGACTGAACCAGGAAGGGAAAGTCGATGATTTAAAGTGCTTAATTGGAACAAACAAATCGAGTGCATAATATAATATTATCAACACATACATTAACAACACTTGAAAGAAACTCCTGTTCCCAAGAAATAGAACATAAAAAACCATTCAGTGCACCAAAATCACAGTTTTTAAAATCGGGGTAATACACATCATACTTGAGAGAATTTACTAATTGTGGTATTTGGGTTCATATTTTTCTCTAAGGAAAAAATGATTGAAGTGTCATCAGCAAATTGAACTATAGAGTGATCGATCACGTGTGAAATTTCATTTGTGCATATTATATAGAAAAGTGGTCCCAGCAAAAATCCTTGGGGTACCCCCTTTTTATTTCCAGGTTTGAGCGCATCTTCCTGCCAGTGGAGTCACAATCCTCTGTACACTGTTGTCTATCTGCAAGATATGACTATCAGATTCAATGGCAAGCCCCTAATTCCAAAACACTCTAGCTTGTACAAGAGCACCCCATGATCCACACTGTCGAACGCCTTGGACAGATCGAGACACATTACCTTGGTTTCATTGTTTCTATTTATAGAATCAAATATTTTGAAAAGTGCCTGGTATATAGCACGAATTGTTGATTTATTTTTCCGAAACCCATTCTGCACATCAGAGAAGGCATTATTGTTTTCTATAAAGTTGACAAGGCATTCATATATTACTTTTTCGTATATTTTACTAAAATTGTTAAGAAGTGCTACCAGTCTGTAGTTTTTAATGTCATTTTTTTCACCTTTTTTGTAAATAGGTTTAATTTGAGCTATTTTGAGTTTTGTGGGAAATATACCTGAGCTCATTGAAAGGTTAATTAGTTATGGTGAAAGTTCGTCTGCAGCACAGTTGATTAAGGAAATAGGAGCCCTTATCTACACCCGTAGATTTTTATTTTTGAGACCTTTTATTATTTGAATTATTTCTTGTGGATTAGTTGGATTCATAAAAATAGTATTGTTAGATCTTTTTTACATATTTTAAAGCAATTTGTTTATTTATATTAAGAACAGGGCATACGCTAATATAATAATTATTTATTTCATTCAGCGTTTCTTCTTTGTTATTATTCTTTATAGATATATTTTCAAGGGCTCAATTGTTGCTTTTCTTGCTAGAATTTTTTATGTATTTACCAAGTTCCAGATAGTTTTAGAAGGGTTCTTTGATTCTATAATTTTCTTTAAATTAAAAAGTCTTTTAGATTCATTGACCACACGTTTCAAAATACTAGCATTATGCTTTATAATGATTGTGGGGTATTTCTGCCTTGATCATTCTTTTGTATAGCACCCTTTGGTTGTTAGAAGATATTTTTATGTCCTCGGTAATCCAGGATTTTGATTTTTTTCTTTTAACCATTTTTTTAGGAAATAGTAACTCCATAAGGCACATCATAATACTTACAAAAATATTATAGGCCTCATCTGACTGTTCGGATTGATAGACTGTCTGCCAGTCCTGTTGAGTTAACTCCGTTTTAAACTGAGCCATTTTTGCTTTAGAAAAAATTCGCTTTGGAAGAGAATGAGACTTGTGCTATGTGGACTCGGCGTGAAGATGAAGTTCAACACCTTGGGCTTCATGATCAGACAATGCTGTCTGTATCACTTCAGCATCAGCGACCAGACTTGAGCCAACGAAAATATTGTCTAGAAGAGACTGGCTATGTTGAGTGATTCTGGTAGGAGCAAAAATTTTTTGTTCAAGATGATAACTCATTAAAACATCCTTAAATAGTCTACTGTGCAGTCCGTTGTGAAGCAGATCTATATTAAAATCTCCACATAGGACAAGCTGAAAATGTATAAAAGTATCTTGAACAAAGATTAAAATATCTGTTAACGTGTCAAAGAATTTATAGATATTTCCCTGAGGAGGTCTATAGTTACAAATGATAATTAGTTTAAAAAAACCTGCTTGCAGTAGAAGAGCATTCAATCTGACCTTCCATGCTTTTGGATACAACTTCTTTGATCTCTTCAAAGCTTTTTTCGTCATTTTTGACCAGGATGCATGAGCCTCCATGAGTGGATATTGTTCTTGACTATGTCGAAACAGTAGTATAGTTCTCGATGTTCAGAGTCTTTATCTCATTACTGGTATACCAGTGTTTGGTACCGCATAGAATGGTTGGAGATCGCAGTGCCTCCATTATGTTAACTTCAACTTCATTTACTTTGTTTTTGAGACATTGGAAGTTTTGGTGACAAACTCGTATTGATCTTTCTTTCGATGTTCCCATTGCATGGGAGGTCGTCGTAGGTGTAGAAAATGGATAATTGTTACTCCGGGTCCCCAAATGTCAGAACACATAACTTTTGATTTGATATCAGTTGGAATTTCAATCTTGAAACAGCTTTTGAATTTGCTTTTTTGGGTAACCATCTTGTCACATGTGCAAGAAGTCTCTGCTATGATATCTATGTATTTCTTTACCTCCTCCGCGTTGTTTGCGTATCTAGTCAGGACAGAAACAGAAGTGACGTTCTACGTGCAACTCCCAGTCCAAAACTTTAACAATTTCCGATGATTGGAGTCGGTCTTTGGGTTTTGGGATATTTACGCCCTTTTGGTTTCTGCCACCCTTCATTATCCTGATTTTGGGTGACCGACTTGTGGTTTTCTTTCTCCGTTTCGTTTTCAACGACGTTTGCTTTTTTTGTCTTGCTTACAATGATTATTTTCTTGTAATTTATTATATATATTTTCTGGTCTTTGGCGTTTGCTTCGGAGATCGAACATGAACATCCATCCTTTGTATTGATCGTTTGGGCACACTGGCGCTGCACTGGATGACTCAATGTTATTCTCTTTCGTAGTATCGTAGTGTCCCGTAAAGGTCCGTTCATCGGCGGTGGAACTAAAGCCGTTCTTTCCTCCATTGTTTCGTTTGATAGCGTTGGCTTTTTTACTAACGTTTCTACAATGGTTTTTTTCTATATTTACCATTTTTTCATTAAGGAATTTTTCCATTAGGTCCATCTTTTTAAGTACCTTGTCGACGCAGTCCTTACAACTTATATTAAAGCATAACAGAACTAGGAATAATAAAAAAAAATTTTTCCGACGGCATAGGAAGAAAGTTTCAATTTAACAAATTACACTTTAAAACTAATAATCAATTACTTTTTTTTACTAACCCAAACTATTAAAAATCGTTTTATTGTCACTTATTATTCGAAATGAAATGAGACTTGGCCACGCCCATGGCCCAGCCATTTGGCAAAAAATTGTCTAGCCCGTAAAAAATCCCTTAGTATATCAAATCAAGATATGCTTTAATATCATAAAAGTATACATTTTGTTGACCAAGCTTTACTACAACTAAAGTAATACAAATGGAACAAAATCAATGTAGCAAACTATAAAATCATACATACTGGTATCATAAAATATTCGTCGACTCAGTAGTAGGCCTTCCCAATAGAAACCCCTTAACCTCATTTCTAAATCATTTTCCGCAAGTAAGTAAGTGTTCCTATATTGTATGGTCACTTATTAAGAATTTTTTCAAAAAATATATACATCTCAAAACTTAAAACTAAAGACATGTCACGAAGGTAAAAAATACATATAGTCGAGCAATAAAACAAAACCTACAGTAAACAAACAAAAGAGTCAAGAAACCTCTCCTTCTCCTCATAATACTCGCATAAGCTATAATAAGCCCTGGAACAGGTAAACTCCATAAATGACCAAAATGTTAAAAAATTATACATGAAAATACAATTAAAATTACAAAGCCTTTGTCGAGAACACACAGATGTTACAGTGAGCAGCTGTAGAATTTTCCAATTGAGTAGTAGTAAATCTTTCACCTTTCTTCTAAATTTCCTTGTATCAGAAATATTGCCTCAATTCGACGGGAAGGTGGTTAAATAACTTTTTGCCATTAAAGATGAATGGGTTCGTCGTAAGGGATGAAGTAGTTATCGGAAGAGGGATAATGAGTGAACGGCGTGTATGGTATGCTCGCGAATCATTATTGATTTGACTTTTATATTTCTGGTCTATTAGACATACTGTCTCCAGAATAAATATACAACAAGTTTTTCTGATTGAACCCAAAGATTTTTTTCCCCAATTAATTAAAAAAAATTAACCTAGCCCCGGAGAGACGTGGTACAAAACCCGGCCCCTGTCGTGGGGTCGTTTGAGCGCATGGGCGTAGCCAGGGAAGGGCCAGGGGGGGCCATGCCCCCCCTGGGAATTTAGCCGACTCATGACTTTTGTGTAAAAAATTGGGCGTGGCCGCCCAAAATTTTCCGCTCCAAGTGCCACTACTGCGGCCTTGTCTACGGTTCGCCCCCCTGAGAAAAAACCTGTCTACGCCCATGTTTGAGCGCCACCCGTTCTAGCCAGCTAAACGGAAAAAGCTCGGCTGGTGTTGTACCGAATGGCTAGATTCGCTTATAAAATTAACCGGTTTTCAGTTCCTAATTTCGAACTATCAAAAAAAAAAGGAAAACAATGGCGCAATTATAATCAACTAACTTCTATCAAGAAAACACAATCTAAAATTTAATAAATACTATATTTGCTACTAAGTTCTTTTTTTTTTAAAACACAGCAACAATCTATCTGTTGAAAAGGTTATATTAAAATGTGGTTAAATAAAGACAAAAGAATGTTAAACGACTGTTAAAGCAATTGATAAAATAAACAGAGTACAATGTGAAGATTGTACCGAGACCTATTCAGTTGGAAAACCTCGGTTCTATATGCCTTATCACTAAATGCACTAAACACTACTTATCAAAGTGATCACTTGACGTAGAGTAAGCTTCTTACAACTAGGTATGCGTGCGCTAATAGCCGCACTGATGGTGATAATATGCCGCAATGAGCGGACACAATGATTAGATAAAAAAAAACTTGAGAAGCTAATAAAAGCCCCAGATTAGATTAATGATAAAGAGATAAAATTCAGAGCGGTTATATCTCCCGACTAATGAATGAAAAGAATGAAATTATCCAGCCAGCGCTTGACTTTATTAAAATGGGAAAACAACTCGAAACAATCAGATTAACTGGTCCGATAAACCAGTGAATAAATGTAAATTAAATTAATTAAAATCGATGAGTTACCTCAGAACTCGTCGTTGAAAGTTTGATTTATATGAAAGAAGATTATACTGCTTGGATACACCTAAGAAACAATAAGACACAAAACTTATACCCAAATCCCGTCGTCGAACTCTGGTGGAAGTGCCTATGGATGCCCAGGAACGGCTCTCGATGGCCTCTAGTGCGGGAACCACAAGGCTGTAGCCCTTCGATGAGGGTTCTGGCCCTCCGCAAAACGTTGTGGCCCTTCAAGGAGACTTCTGGCCCTCCAGAAGAAGTCAAGGCCCTTCACTGACGCTTCTGGCCTTTCAGCAAAAAAGGTTGTGGCCAATAAAGGTTCTGGCCCTCCACAAAGACCCTCAAACTCGGACTTAAGGGTGGACTAGGAGAGATTCGACGGTCTCGGTCCGGTGGTGAGAGATTCGGCGGTCTCGGTCTCGGTGGAAGTGTTAAAATTTTTTGTGACATAAAGAGCGGCTTGCGAGAGTCTCTGTTATTTGCTCTGCACAAAACACGTAGCGCTTGCTTCTGACCGAGTTAAATAATTGGTCAGAGCAAGAACCCCAAAAGCATATACCATATCGTAAATGGGATTCGATGAGTGCAAAATATACATTTCTTACAATGGCGAAACCCAATTCATACACCATTGCCCTCAATGCGAAACATCCCACAATTTAATATTCATATTATATACATGCTGATCAAATTTCAGTCTTTGATCAATATAAATCCCCAAAAACTCGTTCAGCGGTACTCCAGTGATCAAGGCAGAATCAAGGTAGATATCGCGGACATTGCATCTAAACATCATTAGGTGAGTCTTTGCTACATTCAGCGTCAGACGGTTTGCATCAAACCATTCCTTGATTTCAGACAAATTCCCACTCACAATTCTTCCCAAGCAAGCAGGATCCTTCCCACTCCAAAGCACCGTCTGCAAACATGGTAAATATTCCCGAGATGTTCAGGGCCGAAAGATCATTGATGTAAACTAAGAATAAGACGAGACCCAAGACAGAGCCCTGTGGGACATCCAATCTGACACTCAAGAGCTCCGACCCCCTGTTACCCACAATGACAGATTAGACACGGTTAGATAAGTAGGACGTAAACCAATGCAAAGCCACACCTCTGATACCATAAAATTCCAATTTTCTCAGCAATAGTCTGTGATCCACACAATCAAATGCCTTGGACAGATCACAGAATACCGCCGCAGCATCGTCACTGTCATTCAGATGCAGGCAAAGACTCTCCAAGAATGAGAACATGGCGTCGCTGGTGTTCCTTGATGCGAGAAATCCGAATTGCGCCTCACTTAACACTCCCACAGCATCCAAGTATCGAACAAGCCTCACCTTAAGAGGATTGTTCAGTGACTATTATATTGGGAAAACGGCATATAAAGCTACGGGAAAATGGCAGCGTTAAATTAATTGAAAATTTGGGATTATCCTAGAAATATAATAGTGTTCATCGCTATGTCGTCAAAATTTTCGAAAATTTCAGTTTTTTTTTATTTCAGAAAAAAAATATTTGTGTAAAAATCTTCCTCTACCGACATTCTTTGAAGTATTTAATGGATAATCTACC
Organism: Pissodes strobi; assembly: GCA_016904865.1. Taxonomy (NCBI): domain Eukaryota; kingdom Metazoa; phylum Arthropoda; class Insecta; order Coleoptera; family Curculionidae; genus Pissodes; species Pissodes strobi. The sequence continues at coordinate 7,433 of JAEQML010070512.1, read as the reverse complement.
AATTGGATTTGCCATTTTTCTTTCACTTTTTTCATAAAATTACGCAAGGTGATTTTGAGAAACAATCATAATAACTTCAGTAGTCGTGCACAAACTGGCAATAGCGCATTGTCGCCCGTGAACGCAAGAATATTTCGAGCTACGACCTGTGACACGTTACTTGGCTAATTTTAGCAGTAAACAAACAGAACAGGGTCGGCTTTTAGTACGTGTTCTGGATCGTGTGCAAATTTACTTTTAAAACTATTTTATGAACATTTGTGTCAGCTTTATGACGGTGATTGTTAATTTTTAACACGTTTTTATTAGCTTCACCTGTATGTATGTTTGTTTGTAACTGACGAACACCAGCTCGCGATCCGTTCGGCATGTTCCCGATGAGGTAGAGGACTGAAATTTTCAGGGGATGTAGACGGGGTAAAATGAAGATTCTGTGTCAAAACTGGAGGTCGTAACCCCCCCCCCCCCCTTCGGACAGGAGAGGGGGGAGAAGAAAAAAAATAAAAGAATTAATTCCGGGAGAACGGGAGGGGGTAGGGGGTCCAAATTTTTATGGGAGGTGTGGTACCTGGGGGCTACCTTGGGCCACATGGGGGGGGGGGGCGGCGGGGTTCTAATTTAAGGGGGGAATTTGGTGGAAAAACCGTTTTTTGGCCGTAGCTCTGCAGCGAAGGCTTATCAAGAATCGATGACAATACAATAATTTTATAAGTTCATCCTGGTGAGGATGGCCAGGATTAAATAATATAGTTTAAAAAAATGCTTCCATAGTACATCGAACTAAAAAGTGGAAAATAAATATAGATTAAAAAAACTAAAAAAACACGCTTTAATGATCAATCGAACTAAAAAACAAAAAATAATTATTAATACAGGCAGAAAATAATAATGAACGAAAAATATTAGTATTATTGTGAAAAAAGCGTGGGGTGCTCGATGTACAGGGTGTCCGGTTATAAATGTAACCCCCCTTTAACTTTTTTATTTACCCTCATATAAAAAAATGGTAATTACAAAAGTTGTAAGGATCTTCATATAGTTTTCTGCGGTGTTACTAGAAAAACAATTGAACATCGAAATTCTACTGTGCAGATTAAATTAATGTTTTTTAAATGGGACACCCTGTATATTCTTCCGGATATCGGTAGAGCTCTTTAAGACGAGTTCAGTAATATAAGGTTTGTTGGGTCTAGCTATAATAGTTACCACGTAAATTGCAAGAATGTCGGGTGTCTGATTATTACTGAACCCCTCTCCTATATTCTTTATTTGGTGACCTAGAAAAAAATGTTGTAGGTTCCTTCAGGAGCTTTTCTGCGGTGTTACTAGGAAAACAATTGAACATCAGAAAAGCTTCTGAAGGAAGAATTTTTTCTAGCTCACCAAATAAATAATTTAGGAGAGGGGTTCAGTAATAATCAGATACCCGACATTTTTGCAATTTACGTGGTAACTATTATAGCTAGACCCAACAAACCTTATATTACTGAACTCGCCTTAAAGAGCTCTATCGATATACAGAAGAATATACAGGGTGTCCCATTAAAAAAAACATTAATTTAATCTGTACAGTAGAATTTCGATGTTCAATTGTTTTTCTAGTAACACCGCAGAAAACTGTATGAAAATCCTTACAACTTTTGTATTTAACATTTTTTTATACGAGGGCAAATAAAAAAGTTAAAGGGGGGTTACATTTATATCCGGACACCCTGTACATAAAATATAGCACAAAGCGCTCCACGCTTTTTTCACAATAATACTAATATTTTTCGTTCATTATTATTTTCTGCCTGTATTAATAATTATTTTTTCTTTTTTAGTTCGATTGATCATTAAAGCGTGTTTTTTTAGTTTTTTTTTTAACTATATTTATTGAATAAGCAGTTAAGAAAAACGCACATATTAGGTATATTAGTTTTGTTTTGTCTCGTATTTTTTGGGTTTAGACAAATCGGTAAATTTTTTGAACAGATCATTTTAGCATGCATAAAGTTTAACACAATTTTCTTAAAAAAAAAAGAGCGCGTGCACTATGTGTGCATATCAGAAGTGAAACTTCTTAAACTTAAACGCCCTAGCCTCGGATTTGGTTTTTTTAAATATACCACTCAATTAACAAAAAGGAAGGCCTAAATGAAAAAAACTATTCTTCATAAAAGTTTCGCTTATGTCTTGACAAGGTAATAGAACAAACCCCATATTTTTATCTTGTAAACTAACAAGGATATCACAACAATATTCTCATATTTTTCTTCCGCCAGGTCGTGTCGCTCATCGTGTAGCGTTCGCGACCTTCAAATTTTACTCCCAACGCGCGTTAAGAAGTTTCACTTCAAAAATTTTGCTTTGATCACATTATTTTGTTAGGTTGCATCTCGGGTTACATTTACACATTTATGTTTTATTTTATTAACTATCGTGACATGTGAGGTTTGGGATTGATTATACAATAGGTTTGTTCTAGCAGGACATTTCGGACGGTTTGAAGCCATCCGGAGTTTGCGCATAGCGATATAAGCGTCGCTTTTATTGCTATGCGCAAACTCCGGAGGTTTCAAACCGTCCGAGTTTTCATGCTAGAACAAACCTAATATCGCCGTGCTAGGCTTCTAACTTTTTTTCTATTATATAGGTAGGTAGGTTTTTAGGTTTTTGAAGTAAAACTTCTTTAGCCAGGGTAAGGTCAGAAAAAAAAATTTCTATCAAAGTGAAACGCAAGTGAAACTTTAATTAAGCATGTTCCAGTTTAGCTAGAGGGAGAATGTTCAGGACATGTAGCCGGGGTAAAATGAGGATCCTGGACGAAAACTGGACCCCGTACCACCCTCCGTTCGGCCAGGAGAGGGGGGAGAAGAAAAACTAAAATAATTAATTTCGGGAAAACGGGAAGAGCCAGGTAGTCGAAATTTTTATGGTAAGTGCGCCTCGTGGGGCGCTACGTTTGACCGTATGGGGCAGACCGGGGCTCTAATTTAAGGGGGGATTTTCGGGAAAAAATGTATCTCTGCAACGGAACCTCGGATCTAAAATCTGACAAGCGATCTTCAGTCGGGGGAGGGGGGGGGGGGATTATACCCCCCACCCCACACCGAAAAAAAGTTAAAAAATTGTTCGTAAAGTTAATTAAGGTATTATAAAACGAAATAATAAAAAAATAATAATAAAAAAAAAGTTAGAGAAACTCGTTTATCGGGGAAAAGCAAGGCGAAGGAGTTAAGCTACGAGATCGGGGATAATAAAAATGAGAAGAAAAATTATTTATGAAAAAAAAAATCAAATATTTTTGAAAAATGGGGAAAAATTGGAAAAAACCTAAAAAAAAAATCGGAAATTTAATAAAGGTATTATAAAACGAAATAAGAAAAAAAATAATAAGACAAAAAGCTATTCGGAAAGTTAATAAAAGTATTATAAAATCAAAAAAAAAAAATTAATAAAAAAAAAGAAAATATTGTTTGGAAAGTTAATAAAAGTATTATAAATCGAAATACAGAAAAAAAATTAAAAAAAAAAAGAAGTTAGAGAAACGCGGTCTTTTACCGAAAAAAAAACGGTGAAAAAAAGAAAAATAAATAAAAGTGTCGAAACCGGGGGCAAAAGTTTAGAAAAAAACTTAAAAAATTATTACTCGAGACACTGATGTGTAAACATATCCCATATCGACATCTTCGACATGAAAATCTAATGCCACCTTAGGCAGACTTATTTGGAATTGGTTGCCTATATTCTGGCGTTAGAAAGAACACGTTTTAACACTAACGGTTACAGACAGTCTGCAAAACACATTCCCGTCACAGATACCGCCTGACGTACGTTGTTTAATGTTTATATCTGTAACGTTTACATTAGAATGTCTAATATTACACTTCACGCATAGCCCTTCGCTCGCTACAGGGGCGCAAATAAACAAAACTGACCCAAGGCATGCCCAAAGGTAAAAAAAAAAGTTTACAAATATAACCTCAACAAAATAAATAATAGGATTAAAACTAACCGTAAAAATCAACGCGAGCGAAGCCGCGGGTTAAAGTGTCCTATGTCCTTTACTATAATCTTTGAAAATATCTGTACAAAAAAAAATAAACAAAGAAACACGTTCGCATTTACAATATTAATTATTCGCATTTATAATATTAGTTAGGATTCTCTAATAATACTTACTGGCAGCTTCAGTCGGAGTGGATTAATTTACTGCACAAATTCGACACGAAGATATAATGCGACCAGGAATAACATCAACCTATGGACACCGGTTATTCACTACCGCCATTTCGGGGCGGCATCCTCTGACTTGGGAAAGTCAATATTCAAATTTTGCAAATTTTGGAAGAGGGCCATGATGCAATATTGTTTTAAACGTCTGTGCATCTGAATAATAATTTTGACAGTTCGTTTAATTTAAAATATGCTTTTTATTGTCTAAAATCCGTTTAAAAACGATTTTAGATGGCAAAATTGTATAAAAATTCCACATTTTCGGACTTTCTTAGGACAATAGCCGTGGGGACGAATTTGTCGTGGATTTTGAAGCGAAAATTCGTTTAAAATTCAATCGTCTATTAAAAATAAGCTGTGCTATGGATTCCAATACACTGCGAATATAATATAATGAAAATCTAATGCCGCCCTAGCGGCTAGCTTTTTAGAAGCGCCATTTGTGTCGTTGCAATCGCGGACGTCCTGCATTAGCTTACTCCTCAATGCTTACGGGTTATAATGTCACATCGGTTTACACATTCCGTCCCCACATTTCCGTCCCATTTGCCGAGATTTACCCTCATACCGCCGCGTAAGATGTTTACACATCAAAAATTGTTTTATAGAATGATTCTACACATGAATACCTACTAACGTAACATATTAGTTTGAGTTTTAAAAACCTAAAAATGTTGGACTTTAGAAGAGCCGAAATCAGTTACAAAAAATGTTGATATGTAAACATCTTACGCGGCGGTATGACGGTAAATCTCGGCAAATGGGACGGAAATGTGGGAACGGAATGTGTAAACCGATGTGACATTATAATCCGTGCGCATTGAGGAGCAAGCTAATCCAGGACGGCTGCGATTGTAACGACTCCAATTGCGCTTCTAAAAAGCTAGTCGCTAGGGCGGTATTAGATTTTCATTATATTATATTCGCAGTATATTTGGATCCATAGCACAGCTTATTTTTAATAGACGGTTGAATTTAAAATGAATTTACGCTTCAAAATCCACGACAAATTCGTCCGAAGACACGGCTATCGTCCTAAAAAAGTCCGAAAATTTCAGATTTTTATATAAAAAAATCCATTTAAAATCGTTTTTAAACCTATTTTAGACGATAAAAAAGCATATTTTAAATTGCACGAACTGTCAAAAGTATTATTCAGATGCCCAGATGTTTAAAACAATATTGAGTCATTGTCCTCTTCTAAGCCGCTTGCTCTGGCTCCAGGGTGTAAACAGCACAAGTGCTAGGTAAGTGACCCTAACGAAGCTGAAAAAATCAACGGAAAAAGGGGAAATACTCAACGTTTCGAGGAACAAATCTGCCCCCGTTTGCAAGAACGATAAAATCTAAAAATGAAAAATGGTTAGTAAATACAATAAAACAGTAAAAAGCTCTTGCAGATTGTCAAGCTTTGAACTGACTTTGACAAGATGACAATTATTATAATTTGTTCCTCGAAACGTTGAGTATTTCCCCCTTTTCCATCGATTTTTTCAGCTTCGTTAGGGTCACTTAACTAGCACTTGTGCTGTTTACACCCTGGAGCCAGAGCAAGCGGCTCTAATTGGAGAGAAAACCCAAACATTTGTAAGGTATAACCAGCAGCGGATCTAGGGACGCGTGGACCTCAGGGCATAATATATTTATGGGCCCCTACCCCTTGTATACTTTAAAACTAAGTTAAGGCATTTTTCATAGGTAATACATGATATATGAGTATCACATAAAAAGTAAGAAGATAACAATACTTTTTATTCAGGATGAAAACTAATAAAGAATCAATATTTTTTCGTATCCCTTGAAAAGTAAGAAAATAAAATAAATTTTTATTTAGCATGAAAGCTAGTTAATACCAAAAATTGTAGATTGGTATTTTGCGTATCACATAAAAAGCCAGAAAATAAAAACACTCTAAACAAAATATAAAATCTAGTAACAAACTAAAATCTAGAATGATCTTTTTCTCACTTTGGCATCAGCAAAATTCTCCATTAGATCTGTTAAATCTAACTTCGTTGCGATATTGTATTACTAATATCTAGACTGGTATTTTCCGTGTCACATAAAAAGTAATAAAATAAAAACACTTTTAATAAAATAGAAAAACTAATAACAAACGGAAATCTAGAATTATCTTTTTCTGACTTTGACATTAGGAACATTATCTATTAGATCTTTTAAATCTAACTTCCCTGCCATATTGCATTACTAATATCTAGAATGGTATTTTCCGTACCACATAAAAAGTAATAAAACAAAAACTCTTTAAACAAAATATAAAAACTAATAACAAACTAAAATCTAGAATGATATTTTTCTGACTTTGGCATTAGCAAAATTATCTATTAGATCTGTTAAATCTAACTTCGCTGCGATATCGTATTCTATATTTAAAATGGATAGATCACGCAACCTTTGTTCATTCTTTGTTGACCTAATGCAATTTTTAAACATTTTCAATTTACTAAAAGACCTTTCCAATTGCGCCACAGTTACAGGTAGGGTAAAAAATAATAAAAACATAACAACTTCAGAAAAATCAACTTCCATATACGAATATTTATTAATTACTATTTCAAAAAGTTCTCTAATGTTCATATCTTTTTTGAGGTCAGGTTTAACTAGTTCAAAGAACATAGCAAACTGATTGACATTACTGTTACTAAAAATTTCACGATATTTTTGAAATAAGAGATGGCATTATGTTACCTTTTTCTTCAACTCTGTTGATACGACAGAAATTTCGAGCAAAAATCAACACCTTTAAAAAGATAGAAATTAGATTAGCAGTTAAAAAATGGAGAACCAATAAAATTTTAATTAAAACACCCACAAAAGATTATACGTAATTAAAAATGTTTATTTAATAAAAAACAATAACTTTTATTCTTAATTATAACAAGGTTGTGTTTTTGACTTTTAGTAAATAACAGAATTTTAATTTTCTACGTATATATAAAATTAAACTAGAAAATTTCCAAAAAAATGGTCTTGCATTCCGTCCCTTCAATTCATTGACAAACTTCCAGCTTTCCTTCGGTTTATTTTTTGAATTGATGATACGCCGAGAAGCGCCATTTGAGTCGTTGCGCACGGGTTATAATGTCACATCGATTTACACATTCCGTCCCCACATTTCCGTCCCATTTACCGAGATTTACCCTTTTAGCTCTTGCTATTGTTTTTCTATATCTGCCCCTATATCTGCGGTAATA
>MU195108.1:4845-16740 GCA_016904865.1 Pissodes strobi | reverse complement strand
TTGCTACGATATCAATTTCTAAGCTAACTTTTTCGAACATTATGATTTCAAAAATTATGGTAAATTTGCAAATTTAAGCGTTCTGTAAAAAACGTATAACAACATTTTGGGAGCGTATGACAAAAAATTGTTTTTGTCACACGTACCTAAACGAAGTTTTTCAGGACTCATCTGCTATTCCGGAAACAGCAATGATTCGTCCTGAAAAACTTCATTTTAGGTACTTTTAACAAAAATAACTATTTCAAAATTTTAATGGAAACATATTTCATTATTTAAATCCCTCCATTTATTACTTACTAAGCGGGAAATTTTACTCTATGTTCCCCAATAGCGATTTGACCGAAGTAAATCGCGTCAAACTCGGCTCTTATTGCCTCAAAACCCCCTACATTTTTGTACGTCCTCGGCTCGCCTTTGATATGACGATTTCATTGAATTGGCGCTTAGTGCACCAACTTATATTTTTAATTCTGTAAACTTTGACGTCGCTAATCAAAGTTTACAAAATTAAAAATATAAGTTGGTGCACTAAGCGCCAATTCAATAAAACCGTCATAAAAAGGGTTTATCGTAGCTAATCCATATATAAAATCTCTATCGTTAAATTTTTGTATTTAAAGTTAAGCTATAATGAAGCAAGTATGTTCCAAAACGCTGTTTATAGCACGTTCAGAATTGTTTTGAAATCAAAATTTTAATTTAGATAGAGTTCCGAGAGATATCCGAAAATATAGAAATTAGTTAACCGCGTATAATAATCACCAAATGCAAGAAAAATATAAGAATGTTTAAAAATATTCAAAGATATCATCAAATTAAGGGTCTGGCGACATATAGGTTGTGTCGATTTTCCCAATTTTCTTTTTTTTTCGCTAGAAAAAGGGGTGTCCTATAGAGTAGTTTAATCGGAGGATCCGGCACATTTGAGCCGAAAGAATATCCGCGTTTTGAGCCTAAATTGCTCTAGATGGGCAAACTTCCACTACGACTTTCCCAGGTGTAACGTGAAAATAATGAAATTTTAGTAACCGACGCCGGGGGCCTAGCAGAGTGTTTCCAAAAGTTGCACATTTTCTTATGGGGAATAACAGTGTTTGTTTACTATTTAAGTATATTTATTATTACACTTCACGCATGACCCTCCGCTCGCTTAGGTCACTCCGGGCGCAACCAAACAAAACTAACTCAAACAAACCCAAGGCATGCCGGAAATGTCAGTCGAAAATGCAAATATTTTTTAGTTTGTTTTTCTTCATTTGGGCATATCTTGGGTTAGTTTGGGTTAGGTTTGTTTGGTTGCGCCCCCGGAGCCAGCGGAGGGCCATGTATGAAGTGAAATATCTGACGAATATATACATACAAAGGAATAGTGTAATTGAATGAGGGTCTCTTTTATTCCTATTAATGAATGCAAATGCACATTGACAAATCAGCCAAGCAGCCACGTTTACCAAGGGGGCCTATACGGCGGGCCATGATATCATTATGGCAGGATCGACCATTCTTTCATCTTCATACAATCGGACTACTGGGTGTCTCGGTAAACAGCAATATGTCCTGGCATGACCACGTTGCTAACATCGCAAAATTAGCCTCCCAGAAGCTTGGTACGCTATTTTGCAACAAAAACTGTATACACCGTAACAGTTGCTGTTGCTCTACAAAGCTCAAATAAGACCGTGCTTAGAATATTGTTCACATATCTGGGATGCCGCACCAGAGCACACCTTAAAGCTACTGGATTCCGTTCAGAAGAGAGTTGTGCGTCTTGTCGGCGACCCGGAGTTCACCCGAAATCTGGATAGTCTGAAACACCGCAAACATGTGGCCAGACAGTCACGATAGACGGCAAGAGCTCACCGGTTCGTCGTACAACTGGAAACACCTAGAGCATCGCTTTACAAGAACTCCTTTGTCTGGCGCACTGCATCACTGTGGATCTCACTCCCAGAACGCATATTCGGATGTAACAGGCAAGATGTCCATTCGGCTTCCCAAATCAAAGGATGCCGCCGCAAGATGACTAGCTGGTAGTGAATAAGCTGTGGAACCATTTTTCTAATGAATTTTGCTAACGAAACTACAGTAATCGTCTGGCAACAGTGTGCCTTCTTAAAAATCTCTGTTTCGGCTATTGTGACATTTGACAGTAAAAAGGAAGATGGATATTTACAAGTGAAATTTTAATTTTGTTTAATGGGGCTATGAGCCGCTTTAAATTAGGACCGGAACAAAACGGAGGCCTCTCGTTCGACGCAAATATCTCCTAGTTTATATTTTCACCCGACAATTGAATTTCAAATGTGTTTTGTCTATATTTCTAGTGCATTTGTGAAGTGGTGCTGAAAATTTGTGTCAAAACTGGAACTTTGAGGGCATTTTTCGGCTGAAATGTAGCGGATCCTCCGATTTTTTTGGCTTAAACTGCTCTATAGGACACCACCTCTCTAGTAAAAAGAGAAATTGCAAAATCGTCAAAACCTATATATCACCAGACCCTACAAACCAAATAATATAAATAAGCACACAGCTCGGCAATTTCCACGCCAATGGCTAAAGTAAGTCGCTGCTGAAATTTTAAAATATGGAAAAAAGTTAGGTGTTTGCCTAGGGTCAAAATGTATTTAATATATCTTGCCACCAATCAGGAAACTGCCTCCCCTCTAAAAATCAAGTAAACGTCGCATTGTTGCCTGTTGTCGCGTATTTTAAATAGCTTGAAGGCGAATAAAATATACATAGTATACTTATTCCGGATTTGCCTGTGTAAATAAAATAGTAAATAATAGATGACAGTAGTATTAAGGAAAATAGCAAAATTAAGTATTCAAGTAGGAAATTTAAATATGTAAATTCACTATAGGAAACTAGTATGTATTAATTAATAAATGTTTTTATGTGGGCGTATTTCCAAAATGCTTTAAAATTAGTAAGGTTATACCCCTCTATAAAAAGGGTGAAATGAATTCCTTAGATAACTACAGACCAATAAGCATTGTACCCTTATTTCGTAAATTTATTGAGCGAATAATAAAAAATAGATTAGTCGATTTTTTGGAAGAAAACGATATCCTGTGCGGTGCACAGTTTGGTTTTAGAAGGGGATTCTCCTCCACTAAGGCTGTTTTAAGGGTTCTTGAGGGCGTGGTTGAGGGTCTGGAGACGGGAGAGCATGCTGTTCTTTCCCTCTGTGACCTATCCAAGGTCTTCGACTGCGTTTCCCATGACATCCTATTACAAAAGCTTGAGCATTACGGTGTACGAGGAGTCCCTTTAAATTTAATAAAAGAATATCTTGATGGGCGCACTCAGTATGTTGAGTTGGACGGCAGATTATCTGAATCTTGCAAAATATCCAGTGAAGTTCCGCAGGGGTCCATTCTAGGACCTCTGTTGTTCATAGTTTTTAAAAATGACCTTTGCTATTTCATGACACTCGCATTAACTCTTAAGTTTGCCGACGACACCACTTTTGTTTCGTACTGTAGGGATGTATCTCTTTTGGACCGGGTATCTACTTCTGTTGTTGATGAGGCACATACGTGGTTTAACTCTAACAAATTAAAATTAAATAGAGTGAAAACTCAGAAATTACTGATCCCTACCGATAATTCACTTGTCATGAATAATTCGGCTAGGCTGCTGGGCATCACTATTGATGACAGTCTTAACTGGTCCTGTCATATTAATGTCTTTGGTGGGGAGCTTTCCGGTCTAACTTTTTTGTTTCGTCGTTTGAGAACCTTTGTGGGTTTTGATATCTTGAGAGTGTGCTATTTTGGTCTGTTTTATATATTGTATGGGGTTGTGCTATGGGGAAACAGTTCTTATGCATTAAAATATTTAGACTTCAAAAAACAGTGGTTCGTATTCTGAGCAATGCCGCTTACAGGGACCACTGCAGGCCCATATTTAAAGAACTTAAAATCATGCCTCTTCCATGTGTTTTTATCTATTTTAGCCTTATTGAAATTCATGAAAACAGAGGCACTATCAGTTCGTCAAATAAGTTGCATACTTATAATGTGAGAAAGGACGTACTTACTAATCCCAAGTATGGGCTAACAAAATCAAAAAACAACTCATTGAATTTGCATTTGTACAATGCTCTTCCGAGTGGGGTTCAATACTATAAACTTTCTAAGTTTAAGACGGTAATAAAACGTTTTTTGCTGAAACACTGTTTCTATTCTGTAAATGAATTTTTATCATATTCAAATTTTAATGAACTTTTATAAAAAAAAGAATGTTTGTCGTATATATGTTATTTTATAGTTCATGTTATATTTTTTTATAATTGTTTTTATTTTTTTTCTGACTTGCTATAATGTGTATTTTTATACAGAAATAGTCAAATAAAGGATTCTATTCTATTCTATTCTAGACAGAAAATAAATTAGGATTATTGGCAAAAAAAATGTGGCAGCATCTAAATATGCGAGAAAATTTTTTGCCTGCATTCTTTTCATACAGGTTCTTTCATTTGGCTAACAGTACAGCAAAGCGTAAACAGGCTGACATTGACGCATTCATATCGTAGGTTGAGGTGCACATAACCGGATAAATAAAACCAAAGTATAAAGTGCAGAGGACCCCTGTGAAAAGGCCAAAAAGCTATTGATTGGCCAACTAACCAAAAGTTATCAAAAGCACCAAAAAGGGCTAAAACGAAACGGAACATATTCAAATTATTAAAGTAAGTTAAAACTAACCAAAATTAACCGAATTTTAGCGACTAACCAAAGCTCACCAAAAATATTAAATTTGATTATAACGTATCGGCCCTGGTTCTAATGACTAAAATAATTTAAAACTAATTGATATTAACCGAAAGTTGATTGAACGACTAACCAAAATTAACCAAAAGTACCAAAAAGCGCTAGAGCATATCAGAACAGTTTAAAAAATTAAAGTAGGTTAAAACTAACCCAAATTAACCGAATTTTGGCGAATAACTAAAATTAACCAAAAACATTAAAATTGGTTGTAACGTACCGGAACCGGTTCAAATGACTAAAATAAATTAAAACTAGCTGAAATTAACCGAAAGTTAATTGAACAACTTACCAAAACTACCAAAAGGAACAAGAAGTACCTAAATAGGCTAAAACGTATCGAAACAGAATAAAAATATTAAAGTAGATAAAACTAACCCAAATTACCTAACCTAACTTTGGTGACTGACCAAAAACATTAGAATTGGTTATAACGCATCGGAACCGGTTCAAATGACTAAAATAAAATAACACTATCCAAAATTAATCAAAATTTGATTGAAGGACTAACCAAAAGTAACCAAAATCACCAATAATGGCTAAAACGTATCGGAACAGTTTAAAAATATTAAAGTAAGTTAACAATAATCCAAATTAACCGAATTTTGCGACTAACCAAAATTAACCAAAAACATTAAAAATGGTTATAACGTATAGGAACCGGTTCAAAGGACTAAAATAAATTATAACTAACTAAAACTAAACGAAAGTTGATTGAATGACTAGCCAAACCTAACCAAAGAACCAAAACGGCCCATAATGTATCGAAATAGATTACACAAATTAAAGTAAGTTAAAACTAACTAAAACGAACCGAATTTTGGCGACTAACCAAAACTAAACAAATCTATTAAAATTGATTATAACTTATCGGAACCGGTTCAGATGACTAAAATAAGTTGAGACTAAGTGAAACTAATTGAAAGTTGATTGGACGAGTAACCAAAAGTAACCAAATCTATGAAAATTGATTATAACGTATCGATTCGACGGTTAACCAAAAATAACCTAAGCCATTAAAATTGATTATAACGTATCGTAACCGGTCCAAGTGACTAAAATAAGTTGATATTAAGTAAAATGAACCGAAAGTTAATTGACGACTACCAAATCTATGAAAATCGATTATAACGTATTGGAACCGGCCTAAATAAGTAAGATAAGTTGTTGAGACTATGTGATACTAACCGAAAGTTGATTAGACGACTAACCAAAACTAACTAAATCTATTAAAATTGATTATATCATATAGGAACCGACTCAAATGACTAAAATAAGTTGAGACTATGTGAAACTAACCGAAAGTTGATTCGACGACTAACCAAAAATTATCTAATCTCTTAAAATTGATTATATCGTATCGTAACCGGTTCAAATGACTAAAATAAGCTGATACTAAGTGAAATGAACCGAAAGTTGATTAGACGACTAACCAAAACTAATCAAATCTATTAAAATTGATAATAACAGATCGAAACCGACTCAAATAACTAAAATAATCGAATCGGTCATTTGGGAAAGGTGAAAATTTCCAAACTCTTTTCATTGGCACTCGAATCTAATGCTCTAGACGCATGTTCTGTATGAAAACGAGCCATCTCCGAATTGTCAATCCTAATAATTTTAGGTAGTGTATAATACACTCATTGTGAAAAGGGGGCATCTCTGGGAGATGTCCCGTTTTCATAATGAATAATTAATAAATTCGGGGTTTCGACCGTGTCTATAGTCCTCAAGAATATGAAGACTAAGAACAAATTCGAAGTTAAACATGTCACTAGTCAAGACATAGCTGCTTTCAAAACTTGTTGGCACATGGTTTTTAAGGAAAAAGTTCTTCCTTTACGTAGCATTAGCATTGGCAAGGAGGTTCCCAAAGAAAACAAGGTCAGTTTTGGAGTTAATCAGTATTATGAGTTTACTTTCTATTCTAAAGAGCCCGGCGTTGTAATCGCAAAACCATATATCGATAGCGTAGTGGAGGAATGCTTTCTTCTTGCAAAAACTATGCAGAATGATACTTCACCTCTGGTCATTCCTAACTGTCACAACAACCCAGCGTATCAAGGAAAAATTCCTATGAAATGAAAATTAACGATTTGAAAAAACTTCTTCAATATATCCCAGAAAACTATAAAGCATTCTACGATGAGATCTGTGAGATTTTCGTTAAAATAGGTAATTTTTTTTTGGTTCTTGGGCTTTTTTTGTTGGTTCATTTTGAAAACGGGTCATCTCAAAAGTAAAGAGGGGTAAATTTCAAATAACCTATATATCACAAACTAAAATTTCTAGGTAATCTCTTAACTTTTACCCTCTATTATCGCAAAAAAAATTAAAACATTTTTCTAAAAAATATTGATTTGAGACGTTTTTTGCTCTCCTGTAAAATTTGAAAATATAGACATGCCACCTTTCCCAAATGACCGATTCAATTTAAGACTAAGTGAAACTAATCGAAAGTTGATTGAACGACTAACACAAATAAAACAAATTCATTAAAATTAATTAAAACGTATCGGAATCGGTTCAAATGACTAAAATAAGTTAAGACTAAGGAAAACTAACAGAAAGTTGATTGGACGACCAACCAAAACTAACCAAATCTATTAAAATCGATTATAACGTAACGGAAGCTGCTCAAATAAGTAAAAAAAAGTTGAGACTAAGTGAAACTAACGGAAAATTGATTAGACGATTAACCAAAACTAACCAAATCTATCAAAATTGATTATAACGTATTGGAACCGACTCAAATGACTAAAATAAGTTGATACTAAGTGAAACTAACCGCGTTAGATCGGGCATTGCGAGACGAATCGATTACAGTTTTTACAACCAGCACTAATATTGTAAATTGTAAAAACGAACGAAGCTTGAAGTAATATGCGTTTATGTGGTATATTTGGGTAAACTAAACTTACGTAATCTGCTAAAAGTAATTTTTTGCATTAGATTCTGTTAAAGGTGAGTGAGGGTGACTTTTAGTTTCTCACGACAGACTAGTTGTGTTGCATATCGTTAGATCGAGGAATGTGAGACGAATCGAATGCAAATGGTCTTTTGCTTTTAACAACCACACTTATAATGTTATAAATTGTAAAAAAGAACGAAAATTGAAGTAATGTGCATTCATTTGGCATATTTTGGTAAATTAAACTTACGTAAACTCATCTGATCTCACCCAAACTTCTATCAACTATTATATTTCCACACAATTATGAGTTTTCTCAGACCTTAAATTTAATAAGCGCTGCATTCTGCTTCGGCATTTTCAATGTCTCCCCCGGTTGCATCTTTGTAAAGGACTGTGAATTTTTTGATAAAATCATGCCCCGTTCCGCCAGCTTTGTACTTTACTACGATATCATCTAAATCACTCCACACAGCTATGCTAACCAATTACAATCATGCGCAGCGGCGTAGCCAGAGCTAGTTCTTGCGGAGATCGGTGAGGTCTCGTGGGTTTCTAAAGTGGGAGGGCGCAGGGGGAGGAGCCATTTGGAACCACCAGCAAAAAGATGACAGGAAGCCACACCCAATTTTTACCAAAAAGTCGTTAAAATCCTCAAAAAACCAGGATTCGGCGTCACCTAGAATGGCAATTGTTGTGCACTTATAGAAATTAATAAGTAGGTACTTACCGATTCCAGAAGAGTAAAGCATCAAAAAAAACTTTATTGTAACTACAAATCAATAAAGATGGATAAGTTCGTGAGGAGTTCGTAAACGTTCAATAAAAAAATCAAAGGTTGATGCCAAATAGGGGTTATTGTACCTACATATTTTTGTCGGTGGTTAGCAACACTACCTTGCCGTTTCGTAGTTATTAAAGTGAAATTTCTTTCGCCTGGTTTTGTCCAACTTTTTCATTAAAATCTTGACTTCGTTCGACTCTTAGCACTCCCAATATTTAATATAGTATTTAGTCTATCATTCCCCATTGAATTTCTTAAATATGTTTTAATCAACTTTAAAGGTTGAAAAGCCCCTTTCGACTTCCGCTGTGGCCATCGGTATAATCACTAGTATTCTCAATGCCATAGTGATTTATTTCAAAGCTGTATCCGAGATCCAGTCCCGAATTTAAAATAAAATTTAATGTCTTTAAACCATCATTAATTTCATCATTTTGCCATCAGGGTGATTTCAGTTCAGTGATCGATCCAGTTACTGTGAAAAAGACCGCGCATACCGATATATCTTTTGTCACAGGGTTATTTCATTATTATTCTGGATAATTATATTTAATTAAGCTATACAACCAAACACAGAATAGATAGAAATAACTTTTATTTTAATTATGATATCGAACTGATCATGTTAGGATTATAAATGACAATGATTGCATGTTTTTGTGTTCTAGTTGTAACTTACAAGAAACCTTTAGTAACTGATTATGTTATGGCCATCATAATTTTTTATTTTTGCTGATTTTTTCAAAAACATAATTTTTAGAGAATATTTTAGTTTTAGTCGGTAGCGTCCGGCCCAAAATAAAATTTTGAAATAAAAATAATGAAACGAAAGTTCATAAATCGGTTCTTTTTGTGTACCAAAAGTGAAATTAAATATGATACGAATACGATTTCACATATGTAAATTTTAAATATAAATAAATTAAAAAAATATTTCAGAGCGCTTTACAAATCAAACCAAATCGGTGGTCAATTTGGAACTAGTGGCTGGTGGCTGGAGGCAGACCTAACACCAGTATATTCTACCATATTGCTTTTCAATTTTAATCTAAACTGTAAAGTAGGTACTTAACACCTTATTTTTTTTTATTTTTGGCTGATTTTATTACATGATGCCATACCACTGTCACACGTCAATTCAATGTTATTATCTCATATCATATTTTTCTAGTTATTCTGATTTGATAAAATATTTCAAGCTATTTTCCTTAACTTGAACGCCAGAAATGTATCTGTAATAATTCTTGAGCGTCCTTCATAGAGACCACCAGTCACGAGAACAGTCACCGTATGGCACTTAGGTCGTACTTAGCAATAATTTATATTATTCCAGATGTTTGCAGGGACAAGGCGCAAGATACCAATTTATTTTAAGAACAAGATAGAGATCAACACGCGTTCTACAAATAAACGAGGGATTCTATTTTATTTTTGAGAGGGCTTTTGTTGTTTGTTTATGTACAGGAATGAATGCGATAAATAAGGTGTGGAGACACACTGAAATAATATTTTATTAGCGTGACTTTTAACCATAAAACCTCGTTTATTTACTACAATGACATTTTTTGCACAAGTTTTAATCGAAGCAAACCTGCGGACACACCTTTCCACTATTTATACATTTAGTGGACTCGAAAGTGAAAATATATCGACAGTTTAGTTTCAATACCCTGTAAGTGCAAAGCCACAAAATTTATAGAGGAAGTTTTTTAAAATGTTTGAGAATGGTGGCGCTAAAAATTAATTCTTTATTTACCCATTGCATATTATTGACTGGGTAATTTTTCAGTTTAGCAACCATTGGAATTTTGTAAAAACACTTTTTGATTCTTTAATTAGACACTTTTAGAAGACGTTTTTGACCATTAAAATATTGCGCAATTGTTTGGTCTTCCCACAAAAAAGCCCCAAAGTTCGACTTTTGAGGGGCTGAAATGTACAAATCATGACATTTTTGGCATCTGACGCAGGAGGATTGTTGCAATGTTGCCAAAGGTTGCACCTTTTCTTACGAGGTAAAGAAACGCTAACTCAAATTCACGTATGCGTAACCAACAAGGAGTAACGTAAACTAACCGAAGCTAACCTAAATTAATGTAAAAATAATTATTTATTTATTTATATATTTGTTGTAATTTTAGATAATTATTGGATATCATGGAAAATCGCGATTTTTTATATTTCTATGCATTAAAAAAGTAAATATGAAAGGAAATAGATCGGTGGAAACAAGTTTTTCTGCATATTTTTATAATTTTGGTTAATTGGTTGGATCATCTTTCGCTTAGCTGAAATACATAACTGATTTCAGAAACTTCCTCAAATACAAAATCATAAAAAAAATTCTGCGGAAATGCATCATTTTCATTTTTTTTTGAAAATATTGAAAAAAGAAGCTTTTCTAAATAGAAATTCACGAAAAATTTTCTGCCAAAATGTATAATTTTTATTTTTCCGGTTACATGAAAACATGTTTTTACGATCTACTATGAATTACAATACGAGCTACCTACGACCATTAAATATAAACAATGCTACTACCTAGTCCTAGTGACATACTTACGACCTGTTCCAAACTACTTCACGCTACTTACGAGCCACTCCGCGCTACCTACGATCTACTCCAAGCTAGGCCGCCCTACCTACGACCTAGTTCAAGCTACTCCGAGCTACCTACAATCTACTCTGAGCTAGTTAAGACTTGCTCCGAGCCACTCCGCGCAACATACGACCTACTCCAAGCCACTCCGCGCTACCTACGACCTAGTATAAGCTACTCCGACCGCCCTAAAATTTACTTCAAACTACCCTGAGATTTCTTACGACCCTAGTTAGTTTCGTCTCGTTTTAGAAACTACGCAGTTGCTTCGTGCATGCCTCAGCCATATCATTTTCATTAAGCCTTTTTCACGCAAGCCTAGGCGAAATCATTTCGGTTAGCTTGGGTTAGATTGGGTTAACTTTAGTTACTTTCGTCTCATTTAAGCCATTACGCACCTTCGTGAAGGAAGGCTTGCGCAAAGTACAAGCCTTTCTTCATGCAAGCCTAGGCGAAACAATTTCGATTAGCTTGGGTTAGCTTTGGTTAGTTTGGGTTGCCTTTGGTTAGTTTGGGTTAGCTTTAGTTAGTTTGGGTTAGCCTTGGTTAGTTTGGGTTAGCTTTGGTTAGTTGGGCTTAGTTTCGTCTCGTTTAAGCCACTACGCACTTGCTTGAAGAAATGCTTGCGCGAAGCGCAAGCTTTACTTTACGCAACCCTAGACGAAACAATTTCGATTAGTGTGTTAGCTTTGATTAGTTTGAGTTTTCTTTAGTTAGTTTGGATTAGCTTTAGTTACTTTGGGTTAGCTTTTGTTAGTTTCGGTTAGCTTTGGTTAGTTTCGTCTCGTTTAAACCACTACGCACTTGCGTGAAGAGAGGA
>JAEQML010070509.1:0-16740 GCA_016904865.1 Pissodes strobi | reverse complement strand
TTTTGATCTTTTAAGGAAATATATTTCTTATATTTCAATCATTGCATTTTGTGATTTAAGCCAGTAATAGAAGTATTATGAGTATAAAATAATATATATGTGACGAAAATGTATGACGCTTGTCAAATCGTGGAGCCAACCCGTAACACAACAGCTGCCGGTTTTACCCGTTCACTCCCTTCCCTTGTCAAAGTTCGAACACACTCGCGTCTATTTACCGCAAATTTATGACCTTCGGACCTGCGCATTTGAAATTTGAAAGCATCCCGGTGTTGTCGTTCTAATATTTCACTTCACGCGTGTCCCTCCGTTTACTTCGAGGGCGCAATCACACAAAACTAACCCAAGGCAATGGCCAAAATCAAGAAAAAGGAACGGAAAATTTATGAAATAGCACATACGCATGCTTGAAGGCTCAAAATTTCGATAGGTAGACGCGAATTTCGAACTCAAATAAGCCAAAAGTTCAAGAGGGCATCCAGAACGAATTATATATGCGCTGGAATTTGTAATTTATATGTTTAGACATTCATCCGCCCATCCAAAGCCAACGATTACGCTATCGAATGGTTGTTCGGTATTTAATAAGATCAAGTTTAATTAAAAGCAGAATCCAGCTTGTCAGCATGGCTCCAGCTCGTAGGTTTAGATTCGGGGCTACCTACCGCAATTTTGAGCCTTCACGCATGCGCACGTACTAATACATAAATTTTACAGTTCTTTTTTCTTGATTGGGTTAGTTTAGTTTTGTGGGGTTACGCCCCCGGAGGGCCACGCGTGAAGTGAAATATTGGGCTGATACCAAATGCGCAGGTCGAATATTTGCTGTAGGTAGATGACAGTTAGATTTTGCTCGGTTAAGCATAGTTTATACCTTAGATTAGGTAAGAGTATTTTTGAATATTCAAAGGTTTATACCGTTCCGAATTCTGTTACGGTATAAACTGTGGTTTTAGTTCATGTTTAAGTAAAGAAAGACTTGCTGTAAGTGTAAATCATCAGCAGTCGTTTTATCTATGATCATCAGTTTTAAACATTAGCCGCGCTCGTTATTGCCATCTTTTTCCTCGATTTGCTCTAACATTTTGACAGGCACGTGACTTGGATGTTCCTTTTAAATACACAGACGTCGTGACTGTCAAATTTTCAGAGCAAATCGAAGAAAAAGATGACATAACGAACGCGGTTATTATTGGGATGCGATGTAGGGCTATGATTTGAAAGTAAATAATACATAGGGAGGATGGGTATATTATATACTGAATAGAAATATGCATTACCATAATAAACGTATTTATTTAAATATAACAGGCTATTCGTAACAAAGAATAAATAAAAAAGTATTCTTAAATGGTACCAAAAGCTTTTATCTAAAGCCATTTTTTTAACACAAACATTCATTATGATCGACTTAAGCTTCATATATTTTTAAGAACATCTAATTTCCTTGAAATCGCACTGCGTTGCCACCATTTACCAAAAGAGTCCATTTCATATCAATTCTGATGTAAATCAGAGTGACCATAATTTAAAAAAAAAATAGGACGTTTTGAATGCGTAAGGAAAAGCACCGCCGATAAGTCTAGCATGTCATTTTGCAGCCAGTTTTGTATACACAAGGTGAAATCAAGAATCGTAAACCCTTAATTCACGATTCTTGCGGTGATTTTGCATTTATACTGTCCTTGCAACTCACTGTAAAGCCAAACGCTAACAAAGAAGATGCTACTAATTAAGACAAAAGATTGTTCTCCCTCTTCTTCATTAGTATAACCTCTTGTAATGCAACAAAGTGAAACAGCGAAATAAGCTTCTCGTTGACGTCGATCGCCCGCCTACTAGTCCATTGGAAGGCGATCAGATGGCTACACAGTGGACTAAAATCCAAATACGCAATGCATAAAAAAGTTTTCTATTTTTCTTCGTAATTATTTTTTTCTTCATTTAAACAAAAAGTATCTTAGAAAAAAAGTACATTTAGTTGTACTTGATAAACCTATTCAAGGACACTAGGACAGTGTTTAAAAAGAAAGTACTGTCCTCCTAAAAAAAAATACATATGGTCATCGTAATGTAAATGTACATAAAGTGAGTGTAAAAGGGGGTGAATAAAGGGAGACGTTGCCAAAGTTATATAAAATGCAAGTTACATTTGAATTAGTACTTATAGAACAGGGTATTCCAAAATGTTTATAGTTAATACTACAGGCCTGATTCAGTTACTCATTTCCTTTTACTGTTTTATTCACTCTTGTCGTTCGTCATAATTAAAATAATGCAAGATATTTTAGTAAAAATATATACAGGAAATTAAAAAAAAAAATGATAATCGCACTAAATCACCGGATCTAAGACCGACAAGCCTTTTGTCTTGTAGATCTTTAGCATCCCATTAACACCATATAGGTATTTCAAATGAATTTTAAGTTAGGAAGGTTTTGATTCCCTTTTTCAGTTCTCATCACCCAGATGAATTTGCTGGAAGGAAATCACCTCGGTTTATGTAAACAACTAAGCAGCATCTAATTTTGGCGCGAGATTGAAAAAGAATTCGTGCCGAATCAAAATACGCAACAAGGCAAAGCCGATTCTATCACGTCGAGCTGCTGCCTCGATCGCTGTCCGGATGCTGGTTCAGAAAAGCCACGTTGCTCGCCTTGAGTCGCGCGGCTGCGGCCAACGAGGGACAAGGCGACATGCAAGGGGTCGAACAGAGGCTGTTGCTGATGTCGCACTGGTCGAGCATGCGCAACAATTCGTGGGACGATGGACCACCGTCATATTTTTCTGAAAAATATACCTAATTAAAATCGAAGCAAATGCTTCCTCTCAGTCGAAGTACAGAATAACAATTGGTGTGCCTTAAATCATTATCAGTTTACGCACCCTTCTTGGAAAATCATCTTTTCGCCAACACTGTCCATTTAATGATCTCTACAAGGCATAATTCGAGTTTATACTTACCAACGTCAGTCTTATAGCAGAGATCCAAGGCCGTCGTGAGGTCCCACATCTGAATGGAGCCGTTCGAGTGCCCGGTGAATATGAAGCGTCTCGGCCTGGAACCCATGCGGCTCGAACCCTCGCATTCGTGGACGCAAAACGAGCTTACGGTGCTGCCGTCGACGGCTTTTATCACGCACACCCTAAAGAAATAATACGTTTCAGTTAAAGCACTTGAATATATGATCGAGATTACCTTTTTCCGTTACTGGCCAATCGTACGAATAATTGGTCGGCGTCTGGTACCACTTTCTGAACGAACACCTAAAAATGGATTTGAAATAAACTAGGTTACCACCCAAACATCTTAAAGTACTACTTCTGTGAATCCCCTAATCGATGAATCTGTATATGAAGTATAACAAATACGTTTCTAAAAATCACCTGTTCGTCGTCCTGTTCCCCGAAGGGTCCACAATCGTTTCCCGCGATGGAAGCGGACGCCAGGCCGGTCGCCGTGCCTCCCATGGATCCCACAGCCGGCTCGGCCGCTTCCAGAGCTACAATTTTGAAGGACGCTTCGGGGGCCGAGCCCGGCTGCGTACTGAGCATACCCCTGAAGCGAGTCACGCGCCACGAGCGCACATGATTGTACTCGGAACAGACGGACACCAGGTACTTTTCCGAAAGGGTTACCTATAAGAAACGACGGAGGCACTATTAAATCAGATACATACGCGCTCACGAAGGATAGTATCATGTCCTAGAAATCCTAAATGTTAAAGTAGAATCTTGATTACTCTGGCTAACATGTAAAAGCTTCAGAAACTATCTGATAATAATTTAAATCTTAAAAGCAGTATTACCGGCCATCTCGTACGCATAAACGTACTTCAGAAGGAGCTGGATGATCTAAACTCCATTAATCGAAATATGATTGATACTATTAAACTTCTTGAAGCTGATAATCTTTCAGGGTGCGAAGAAATTAACCGCTTGCGAAGAGTAGTGAGTGATAAGTTTTTTTGGACTGCAAAATACAGGCATTGCTTGTCAAAGTGTGTCTGTTCAGACCGATGTTCAAACTTTTAATCAGGGTAATCGTGAATTGGTTAGCACTTCCTTCTGTGATAGCCAACATAGACAAGTGGGTATGACTTATCTAATAGATTTAATATTACTGACTTTAGGTAGAGATTACTTGTTCTAGATGATCAAAAGACCTACAATTTAGGTTCTTTGTTGAATATATCTTTAAAAAATGCCAGTATTCAGACGGTTATAAAACCGCAAGCCACTTTCCTGCATGTAATTGAATCTGTTATTGCACTAACTAAGAGTTATACATTACATGAATATGTCTTAGTTTTTGCTGGTTCTAATGATTCAAACCAAAAAAGGTACTCTTTATTTAGAGAAATCAATAGCCACCTGAAATACCTGGGTCATACGAATGTTATTGTTCTGTCTGTACCATTTAAATCGAACAACTATGAGCAGAATATGAACATTTGTGAATTTAATACGAAGTTGAAAAAATATGTTGAGAGGCTTAACTTGTATGTACAGGGAAGTTTTTAATTTTTGAATGTTAGCTTTTTTAATTCCATTCCACTAACAAAAAAAGAGATATGTACCATGGTCACTAATATTATGTCCCAAAAGCGCATAAACAGTTTAATTTTCATTGATTTGGTTGTGAATATTACGAACTTTGAGTCTCAGTGCCAAAGCTCAAATTTTAATAATGATAATTCGATTGAAATAGTGGATGTTTCCAAAGGGGACAAAGAGGCATCTAACATAGAAGTGAATAGTATGAACACTGAAGTGAATGGTATAGACACTGTAGATCTTATTACTGAATTAAATCATGCAATGCCTTCAAGTTCGAATTTTTTTCATCTATGTCAAACAAGGATGAGCACTTAACAACTTCTAGCTATGATAAACTTTCCCTCCTTCTCTTAAACATTCAGTCCCTCAGAAATAAGTGTAATGAATTTTTTCCCTTTTTAAATCATTGTGAATCTCCAAACATAATTTTAATAACCGAACATTGGTTGAGGAAGAACGAAATGATCGGTGTACCAGGCTACACAGTTATTGCTTTCTTTTGTAGAGAAAATTTTACACATGGGGGCTGCATGATACTTCTTGGTTCTGAGTTTCTCACTGTTAATTGTTTTCAACCAATCACAACATTTAATCATCTTTTAGAGGAAAAGATTTTAGAATTTGCTATTGTATTTTCAAAAACACTAAACCTTTATGTATTGTGTATTTATAAGTCGTCTAATTCAGAAATTGTACCATTTTTTAACAAATTGGAAGCATTATTGTCACTATTGTCTATTTCTGCAACTGTGATATTGGTTGGAAATTTAAACATAAATTATTGTAATTCAGACTCACTTGCAACCATAAGACTGATTGGTTTATTTGAATCTTTTAACCTAAGAATCCATGTTAAATGTCCAACTCGTGTGTCACAGTTTTCTTCTTCCTTAATTGATTATGTATGTTCAAATATATGTCCCAAACAAATTAAATGTTCAGTTGTTAACGCAGCCTTATTTGATCATAATGCTGTTTTGTGTGAAGTTACAATGCTTCCATCCAAATATAAGCTGGGTAGAATATTTAGTGCTTCAAACTATAATAGGTTTTACCAGCAATGCAATATAATGCTTGGGATAATGTTCTGTTATCACATGAGCATTATAAGATCCTTTACACAAATAGTGCACTATATAAAAATCGGCCTTTCCTATTGGTCGATCCGCATGGCCCTCCGCTCGCTTCGCTCGTTACGGGGGCTCAAGAAAAGCAAACTAACCAGGTGCTAACCCAAACTAACCCAAGACATACCCAAAATCAAGAAAAAAACTGTTTAGAAACATAATCTTAAAAAAAAAATAACAACGGGGTTCGAATTTACGCCTTCCAGGTGAGACCGAGCTGTATAAACCTCTACACCACGAGAGCTCTTGACAGAAATCGATTGCATCACGCAGATATATCGTAATGCGAGATGGATCGACCAATAGGAGAGGTCGATTTTTACATAGTGCACCATTTGTGTAAAGGATCTTTAAATGTGGTGGTGTTGGTGACTTTCATAACAGTTTAATGAATATCTTCCACATCATTTTTCCAGTGAGGACTATTAAAATCCGAGACAGAAAACCTTGGTTTTCTACTGGTTTGAAGGTGTCTTCTAGAAACCTAAGAAGTCTCCATTATATAAGAAAATTTACAAATGATCATCACTTCCACAATTACTTTAATAATTACCGATCAATTCATAGAAGAGTTATAAAACTGGCTAAAAATTCTTTTTCTATTACCGTGCGTAAAATACTCACTTTACGCACTCTCTAAGATTCGTAAAATAGGCCTTTTTAATGTGCAGTGCGTAAAGTAAGGTATTTTACGCACTAGTGCGTAAAGTAAAGCTGACATATTTTCTGACGTTTACTGACATATTTCTTGACGTTTAGGGCAGTGCGTAAAATAATATATTTTACGCACTAGTGCGTAAAGTAATATAACATTATTTTTATTTTTTCATATATTTTTCGATAGTAGAAAAAATTTTGTATGCTACTCATGTGTAAAGTACCCTTTTTTTATTCATGGGATATTCCCATTCATAAAAAAAGATTCACTTTACACACTTGTTGCATAAATAACTATATTACGCTAATCGTCTTGCAAATGGGCAAAAAGTGAGTTGGTTAATTGTAAATGACATACGCAAAACAAACCATCTTTCTGCGACTATTGGGGATAATAAGTTAGACCCAAACCTAATAAATAAATTTTATTGTTCGGTGGCCGAAAACCTAACAAAGAATATAGTTCAGGATGTTGACCCACTTAGCTTTCTCTCCAATCACATCGGTGTCAATAATTCATTTGATTTCACTCCCACTGATTTGGAAGAGTTGAAGAGAGTGATACTAGATATTAAGAATAGAAGAAGCTCTGGGGAGGACGCACTTTCTATAAGACTGTTTCTTAATATTCCAGATCATATTTTGAATATTTTAGTCCAATTAATAAATAAGTCATGAGAATCTGGTGTCTTTTCTTCTTCTTTAAAATTAGCAAAGATTGTTCCTCTTCATAAGGGAGGTGATCTGGAGGACCCATCAAATTTTAGACCTACTCTCTAACTTATCGAAGATTGTAGAGAAACTGGTAAAGACTAGAGTAATTTCATTTTTAAATTTACATAACCTGTTAACCCGTATTCAATATGGCTTCCGGGAGCATCATAATACAAATGATGCCATCTTTCAGTTTTTGAAGGACCTTCTGGTATTAATATTGGAGGGGCAAATGCAGCAGCTTTCTGTGATCTATCAAAAGCTTTTGATTGTCTGCAGAAGCCCAATCACTATGGCTTTAGGAGTGTTGCATTGTCTTGGTTTGATTCTTATTTATCTGGTCGTTGTCAGAAGGTTTGTGTAGGATCATTTGAATCCGATGTTTTAAAAAATAAATGGGGGGTTCCATAGGGTTCAGTTCTGGGGCCACTTTTGTTCCTAGTTTTTATAAATGACCTTGCTTGGCTTAATATTTCAGGGAGATTTATTATATTTGCAGATTACACGACTATTCTATGGCATTGTGCTGACCATTTGAACCCGAAACAAGCCAAATTTTTTTGGATCTTCAAAGACTCAAATCCTGGTCTGACGCAAATCTTCTTCTTTTGAACTCGACTAAGACCAATGTCGTATCATTTAGATGCAACCTGGAGCATCCTACAGTCAATATGATGATTAAGTGTCATCCCGAATCAAAATTTCTAGGAGTTGACAGTGAGTTGAGCTTTAAGCATCATGTTTTGTCCCTTTCTAAAAAAAATGCATCTGCTTGCTTTGGAGTTAAAATAACTGCCATTGAACTTGGACAGTCATTGGCAAAAACTGTATATTTTGCCCTAATTGATTCGAGACTGAGATATGGGATAGGCTTTTGGGGGTTTTGTAGCCAGTATCTTATGGACTCTCTTTTTGTTCTTCAGAAGCGTGCCATTAGATATATCTGTGGAGCAAAAAACAACGATCACTGTAGACCATTGTTTAAAAGGGAGAAGATCTTGACTCTGTATGGTCTATTTATTTTAGAAACGGTAACTCTCATTCATAAAAATAAACAGAATTTTACCTTGCAAAATCCATCTTAGTGTCACTAATTTCATACATTAAGCCGATATGTGCAGGTTTAAGTAATGTCAAAGTAGCACCTCTGCCTGTAAAAGGAGAAAATGTGGCTTTTAAAATCACAATACTAATGCAGTTTAAAGAAAAACTTACTGTTTCAGAGATATGGCCCCAAGGGGTCATCGTACGAAGGTTTTGGTTTCAGTCTAGAAGAGCTAGGTTTGACTCCGAGAGTCAAAATCATCAAAGCAATGCACAAAATTTTTCCCAATGGGGGAACAGAAAATAGGTATATACTTCTTAAATACAGGAGGTATGCGTACAAAAATACAAGACTTTAAGAATGCACTGGCATGTAGTTCATATAATATAATCATGATTGGGGAAACTTGGCTAAATGATAGTTTTTCAGATACTGAAATATGCAATAGTTTTTATGACTTGTATAGGTGTGATAGGATGCCTGGTTTAAATCCCTCAAAAAGTCGTAGGGGGTGTCCTCATAGCGGCCAGAAAAGAGTTAAAAACTCAAAAAATTAAATTAAGACAACCGAATGTAGACATTTATGAGATTTTTATTCTTGTAGAAATAAATAAACAAAAATATATATTAGGATGTATTTACATCCCTAGTCCTTCTCCAGAACAGTGTTACTTAGCTCATTGTGAGTTAGTTGAGTTAATTTGTGAGGTATTTCCAGAGTATCTGCCTGCAGTGGCAGGAGACTAAAACCTGCCAAATTCAATATGGGAGAATAACGAAGCTTTTTCATTTGTTTACAAAGAAATGTGGTACTAAATAACAGAGGTAAATTGTTAGATTTAGTCTTTACTAATATAGAGGAACTAAAGGTAAGGAAAGCAGTAGACTTGGTTTTTGGTAATAGTGAAAATCATACAGCAATTGAGTTTGACTTAAATGGCTACAGTAATGTCAAAAAATTGCTTAAATATGAGGAATATTTTTGGGACTTTAAGAATGGTGACTACATTTCTATTAATGACTTTTTAGCCAGTATAAATTGGATCGCATGTTTTAGGGATATGAAATTAGAGGAAAAAATTCAATATTTTTATTCAGTTTTATTAGAAGCTATTCGCTTATTTGGTCCCATTAAAAAGTATAAAACATCCAACTTTCCAAGTTGGTGTAGTGCTGAAGCCTTGTCATTCAAAAAAAGGTAGCGCATAAGCAATATAAGGAAAATTGTACCATAGATAATTATAATCTATTTTCAGTTGTGGTAGGCTACATAAAATTTCTTATCAAAAACACATAAATAAAATAGAAAATAACTTGCAAGACAATCCAACAGGGTTTTGGTCCTTTATTAACAGCCAAAAAAATGGATACCGTTTGCCTGAAAAAAATGTTTTACAGTAATAAATATAGCGAATGTAGCACTGACACAGCCAACCGTTTTGCTGAGTACTTCTGGAGTGTTTATTTTCATAACACTGTGAAATTTTTTCCAGATATAACATATGAAAAATTAGTTGACATTTCGATGGTTCAATTCTCCCTTGGTGACATTTTTGAAGCCATAGATAACGCACCTCCAAAAATGGGCGCAGGACCTGATGGAGTCCCATTGTTCTTTCTTAAAAAAATGTATTTGCACTTTGATACCACCAATACAAAATCTGTTTAACTCTTGTCTAAGAGAAGGGAAATTTCCTGCTTTTTGGAAAAGTAGCTTTTTCAAACCAATTTATAAATGGGGATGTGACCAACTACAGGACGGTTTGCAATCAGTCGGAGCTACCAAAGATTCCAGACTTTCTTGTTAGTGTAAGGCTTTCTGCGTTATTTAAAAACATTAATCCAAAGCAATTTGGATTCATGAAAGGTCAGTCGACTGACGTAAACTTGGCTCTGTATGTCAATTTTATTACTGAGAGCCTGGAAAAGGGTTTCCAGGTTGACTCGGTTTATATAGACTTTGCTAAGGCTTTTGACCGAGTCAACCATGACTTATTGATTTATAAGTTTGGCTTGTTGGGATTCAAAGATCCATTTCTAAGTTTTATTGAAAGTATGATAACAGATAGAGACCAGGTAGTTCAAATCAATAACGTCGAATCAAATATGATTCAAGTACCCTCAGGTGTCCCACAAGGGTCCCACTGTGGACCTATATTATTTTGTATATTTTTAATGGACCTAGTTTTAAAAATCCCAGCCTGTAAATTGCTCAAATTTGCGGTTAATATAAAAAATTTTATTGCATTAAAATATCTTGCACATGCTGAGGAGTGTCAAGGATATCTTGACATTTTTTGTGAGTGGTGCAAGATTAATAAAATGGATTTAAATGTTTACAAATGTTATTCGGTAACATTATATATTGGACTTGGTATTTGTCAGCGATATAAGATACTTGAAAATAACCAAAAGCGAATTTTCACTAGTACAATGTGACGAACACCATCCCTCTCTAGAATTCCTCTTTGATAGCCACACGTTACAGTTTATAGACAATAAGATTAACATCACTTTGCACCAGTTTCCAATGGCTGATTACCGAAAAGTAAATCTCTTCCTGAACAACGCCGACTGGTCATTCCTTGATAGCCAGGAAGATACAGACCTTCTGGTGCGACAATTCTACGACATTCTGCAAGAAGCGATCGACACACACGTTCCAACCAAAATAGTAACGAGTGGCAAATTCCCAAAATGGTACTCTCCTGCTTTAAAAAAGATGATAGCTCATAAGAATAAACTATATCGAAGATACAAGAGCTCTGGAAGCGAGTGTGACTATCAGATATACTCAAGTGTTCGCCGGGAAACCAAATTTCACATTGAGCTTTGTTATGCCTCGCACATCGCATCCGCAGAACATATGATTCCGGAAAATATAAAACACTTCTGGGGTTTTATAAACTCATTGAAAAAGGATTCTGGCATACCCAAAAGAATGCAAAACGATGGCAATTTCCTCGAAAGTCCTCAAGAAATAGCAAATGCCTTCGCTGCTCACTTCCAATCAAGTTATTCCGATCACACCGGGATTACTGTGGATCCTGAAATACACGAGACTATTGTGCAGGGCAGCACGCTACTCCAGCATCAATTCACCATAGTCGAAGTTACATCGAAGCTCAAGGAGCTTGACTGCAGTAAAAACGCCGGCCCAGATGGAATTCCACCTATCTTTTTAAATCGTTGTTCGCAGTCGCTTGCTGCACCAATCTGCACCATCTTCCAAAAAACATTCAACAAAGGAGTTTTCCCAACTTTCTGGAAGCATTCCACACTTTTTCCCATTTACAAGTCCGGCGATAGGACCGAAATCGGTAATTACAGAGGTGTATCAATGCTATCCACGTTGCCGAAGATTTTGGAATCAATTCTGACAGATGAGATCTTTCGTACCTACAAAAACTACATAACCGAAAATCAGCACGGTTTTTCCAGGGGCGTTCAGCAAATTCCAACCTAGCGGTGTATCAAAATTTCCTAGTTACCAGTCTGGAGATGGGAAAGCAAGTCGATGTTATATACACGGACATATCTAAGGCGTTCGATAGTGTTTGCCATGAGCTGCTTCTCATAAAGCTCTCAAAGATTGGAATTGGCTCTCACTACTTGAACTGGGTTGCGAGCTACCTGTCGGATCGTCGGCAGCGTGTACTCATGGGCGGGGCTACATCTAAGGAGATCCAGGTGTTGTCGGGTGTGCCTCAGGGGTCCCACATTGGTCCAGTTCTGTTTTCCCTATTTGTCAACGACATCTCGTCATGTTTTGAAGAATCGGACTTTCTTATGTACGCCGATGACTTAAAATTTTATAATATTGCGGAAACATCGTCCACCGGACTCCAACAAGATCTGGAGCGCCTGGTTTTATGGTGCAAGAAAAACTGCCTAAAACTGAATGTCAAGAAATGTAAAAAAATGAGCTTTTACAAGGGAATGAATCAAATTGACCACAATTACACCATCGATAGTGAGACTCTGGAATTGGTAACTGTCTTTAATGATCTAGGGGTGTTGTTTGACAAAGATCTGTCATTCACTTTACATGTGGATCAAATAGTTTCGAGAGGCTTACGGCTGCTTGGATTTATAAAGAGGAACACTGCACTGATGACGGACACCAGGGCAATTACGACACTTTACAACTCTCTAGTGCGCAGTATACTTGAATACTGCAGCACCATTTGGTCCCCGCAGTACCAGTGTCACATATCTAGGCTCGAAAGGGTGCAGAATAAATCTGTTAAATATTTATTGTATAAACATCTTTTCCCCTATCGCGATTTGTCCTATGACACTAGACTCCTGCTCTGCGGTCTTAAATCGCTGCAAGCTAGACGAGAGAACCAGCTTCTGTTTTTTCTTCATAAACTGATCAACGGGAAGATTGATTGTGCCAATTTACTGAGACTCCTATACCTCAAGATACCAGCGAGAACTTTAAGACACCAACAACTGTTCCACCAACATTATCACCGAACCAACTACGGACAAAGAGCATTTGTGGATCGAATGGTTACAATGTACAACGACAAGTTTAACCACCTAGATATTTTTAACATAAGTCTCAACTCACTGAAGCGTATTGTGTCTTGAACTTTCTTTTTTTTTTTATTCTTCTTACACGTTTTATTATCGAATATGTATTGAATGTTAAGTGTTGCAAATGTTTTAAATAATGTCCTACGATTAATTGTTTTAACTCTTTTCGTACCATTTGGAGCTTTGCTCTGTGGTGTGCATGTAAGTACTAAATAAATAAATAAATAAATAAACATTGTCTAGGCTTAAAAATCCAATTCAATTCGAATATAGAATAGATAACACCTCTATAACAGTAAAAGAGGAGATACGAGACTTGGATATCCACTTAGATAA
This sequence comes from Pissodes strobi, assembly GCA_016904865.1. Classification (NCBI taxonomy): domain Eukaryota; kingdom Metazoa; phylum Arthropoda; class Insecta; order Coleoptera; family Curculionidae; genus Pissodes; species Pissodes strobi. The sequence goes on along the minus strand of JAEQML010070509.1, from coordinate 3,756 downwards.
AAAGCTTACTTTTTCTAGTCACATAAATTATATAACTTCAAAAGCAATGAGAATGCTTGGCTTCATTCAGAGGTCATCAGCTGATTTTTCGATTCAAACCTTCAAAAAGCTTTTTTGTAGTTTAGTCCGGCCTATATTAGAATATGGGTCAGTAGTTTGATACTGCTATGTAAAACAAGTTGAATCAGTTCAAAATAAATTTTTAAGGGTGGTAGCTTTTAGATGTGGGTACCAGAGGGAAGAATATGAATATGGTGAGATTAGAAGACAGTTAAACATAATGACCTTAGAATCAAGGCGCACTTTTGTTGATTTAAGCTTTTTGCATAGGGTTTTGAACGCAGCAATAGATAGCTCTAAGTTGCTGGCTCATTTCAAACTAAGAATTCCACAGTATAAGAAGTAACAATGAAATTTTTTATGTTCCCTTTCATCGAACTAATTATGGATTAAATGAGCCAGTAACTCGGTTAGTAAGATCTGCTAATAGTGTTTTATCTGCAAACAAACAAATTAATATACTTGATTCATCTGTTGAGAGTTACAAAGATCAACTCAAAAAACATTTAGGCTGTGATTGAAACATTATTAGTATCAGGATTGTGTACCTGGATAGTTTACCTATATTGATTAAGTGGTTTAATATTTTGTTGTTGTTTGATGATATTAGCTATATTTCAAGTAGAAGGTTTATGGTGAATATCAATAACGTAACATCTCGTGCGATTAATGTAACAAGTGGAGTTCCCCAGGGTGGTCATCTCTCCTCACTACTGTTCAACCTGTTCATAAATGATTTGTCCATAACTGTCAAACATTCTATATTTTTGCTCTATGCTGATGATTTTAAATTATTCCATTCCATTAGGGCTGTATCTGATTGTTTGGACATGCAGGGCGACTTGCACAGTTTTGGACAGTGGTGTGTAGATAACAAGTTCACTCTGAACATTGATAAGTGTAACTTCATGCCATTTTGCAGAGTCAGGAATCCTGTTGTTTTTGAATATTCTATTAATGGTATCAACTTGGTTAAGGTAGAATCTGTAAAGGATCTGGGCATTACCCTTGATCCCAAGTTATCGTTTAATCTACATATAGAGCTAACCACAAATAAAGCCTTGAAACTTTTAGGATTTATCACCAGACCAGATCTCTAAATGGTTTCAGCAATATACACTGCTTTAAGCTTCTTTATTGCTCTATGGTCCGTTCACTTCTGGAATATGCCAGCCCAGTTTTCAAGCCACATTACTTGAAGTATATTGACATGATTGAAAGGATTCAGAGGAAGTTTTTAAGAATAGTCAATTATAAACTGAAGATACCTGTTGAACACCTTGATTATGACCTTCTACAGAGGCTTCTGTCCCTTGGCTCCTTGGAAGGCCGCCGTGCCCTTTTGGATACAAGATATGTATTCAAAATCTTGTGTGGAGGTGTGGATTGTCCCCTCCTCTTCAAGGGGTCTCACTTGCTGTACCACAGAGAATCACTCGTAAACATAACCTCTTATTGGGTACCATCGAACAAATTATAGCCAGTTTGCCCCTCCTGTTCGAATGGTTAGGCAATTTAATGGGCTATGTTAGATCCGTTTAACCTATCTCTTGCACAGTTTAATAGACTTGCCATCACAAAGATATGTGAGAGATGACCCCATCTTGGTTATATATCAAGTCTCTATTTCATTTCATTTTGGCTCTACAACCCTACATTGACAATTTTTAAAATGTTTTATTTAATTCATGACTAAGTATAGTGTGATGTTTGTAGTGATTAATTGTACCTAAGCTTTTGTTATTGTATGGTTTCCTATATCATGGTTTTAATATTTTTGTAATATTTGTACTTGTATATACATTATTGTGCAGTGCTGTATATTTAAAATAAATAAATAAATAAAATAAATATATTTAATTAATAATTATGAAATACATTGTTAATTGTAAAATGGTTTATCAGTAAATAAATAAATAAATAAATTTAATGTTACCAATACCCCACTCCGCCTTGATTAAAAAGTCAGTCGTATATGAAAGCATTAAAATCTTCAACCATCTTCCACATCTCTTCGTTCTCTGAAACTGTTTAGGAAGAGAGTCCGGAATTTGCTAGTTGGTGGAGCGTATTATAGTCTGAATGAATTTTATTGCGATAACTTTAAATAGTTTTTAATTCTCTGTGCCTATTTTATTAACAAATTGTTGTTAGGATTAAGCTAAGCTTACTTTGTTTCTGTACGTACATATATTTCCATTATTTTAGGTACTGTTTTGTCAATGGGACACCTGTCTTTAGATAATAAACCTTATATTGACTTTGACTATTCAAATGGAGCGATGCATTGTTATTTACATACCTTAGTAACTCTGCTTTGATGTACGGTGAACGTCTGGAACAATTGCGGGCCATGGCCGACCGTTTCAGGGTGTTGCACAATTACCCTAACAGCCCCCGAAGTGGTACCGTAGGCTATCTCGATCCAATTACCGCACACATCTAGTCGAATACGTAATATCAATATATGTCTTTATCTTTAGGGCTAATATATCTATCTCTCGGTATTTTTGGCACCCTCTAAAGATACGATGTTTTTGACAGAAACATAACTACCGTGATTGAGACAATAAATGTGTCAAGAGATAGATATAAATCGGACCTTACACATGTATGACATTGACATTTTTAATAACCTACTTATTCACACTACTCTGCATGGTACAAAAAGCACCATAAGTTGGAAAAAGCACTGTTTGTAACTGCCAAGTATTGTACCAAAAATTTAAATGTTTGAAATTGCCTCACATTTGTTATCAAACAATGATAATGCCGTATAGTTAAGCAACGACCATACAGAGGTGTAAATAGTAGTGTTACGCTAGACCAATAAGTTTACTAAAAATTGAAAAGACGATGTCTTGTGTTATATACCAGCAAAATGTGCAAACAACTACTTGAAATAAGTTTGTTGAAACTCGTATTCATGATGTGAAGAAAGCTTAACGTTTTGTCGAAATTCCTTACTGATTATCTACAAATCAAACAACTAGTCAAAAGCTTATTTGACAAATGGTGAAGCTTTCGTCGTGAAACTTGCTGACCTGTTACGACAAGGCATTTACAGACTGTGAACCTTTCTTTTCTGGGTGTAAAGTCTGTGAAAACTTGAATTTACTGATTAGTAGCATACCTTCGCGACCCCTCTCTGAAGCTGGCATGAAACACAAGGCCTTAGTTACTGAGTTACATTGTCTACTGTATAACATGCAAAAACTCCACATTGAATTTTTTCAATGAGATACGACACTCTTAAATGAAATAAATTTAAAAACGAATTTTGCATACTATACAAACAAAATAAAACAAATACTGAGGTATTTAACACACTTTCATATTTGTCGCGCCCTTAAGTTCGACATTATCGATAATAAAACAGAATTTTCCATCTTGGGCCCCAACCCCCAATTACTATTACATTACAATTTGATTAAAAAACCTACTTGTCTTCGGTGTCAAATACACTGAAATGGCCGTGACAGTGTCGTTGTTCGGATCCCTGTACAGTTCAGTTACCAGCAAGTCGTTATCCTTCATTCTGAGTGGAAATTTTTGCATATCTAAAAAGATGAAAGTATGCCAACTGGTAAGGATAAAATTACAGTGACATAACAACCCACCTATATAATAAATGCAGCCGTTGTTGCAACCAAGAAGTAATATGGACCCGGCGGTGTCAAAAGAAGCGATCGGCAT
>MU195106.1:0-15879 GCA_016904865.1 Pissodes strobi | reverse complement strand
CTTTTTTTTTATTATGTCAGCTCTCAGTAGTAAGTATATTAAATTGTATTTTACTTTTTTGATTACCTATTGAATTGACTTGTGTATGAGTATTGTACTTTTTAGCACCAATAAATAAATAAATAATTATGAATTGTTTTCCGCATTTTTGAATGGGAATCTTTTAAGCTTGTTCAGCATATTTTCCAGGGTGGTAAATGGTAAAGCAGACTGCACAGCATAGGTAGGTATATGGCTCCTACAGAACAAAAACCAATGAAAATCAGTTGTAATAAAAGAAATCTCAGCTTGCAGCCCTAAATTAAATAGAATATTGTTGTATATTTTTGATCCCAATAATATAAAAGAATGGGTCAGTTGTTCGTCAGTCGTAGAGCTTGATATTGGTAAAGGCAAATGGAATGGTTCAGTTAAATACAGAAATATCATATCTTTTCGCATTTTTTTCTATCTTAAAATAGGTAATTTATTTATAAATGAATTAAAAGTACACTTGTAGTATCATCATTAATTAATTCAATGGCCACAACATCTCCAAAAGTGTATGATGATTTCCAAATCTTTCTAACAGGAAATGCTATTAAATTACCAGTTTTTCCTTTAAAGTCCTGAAGTATTTCCGTTTATTTTTGATAATATTTTCCAATTGGAAATACCCGTAGATTACTAGAGTAGGTCTTTCCATGAAATATTTTGAACAAATATCAACAGTTCACATTCTTTAATTTCTTTATTTCCATTGTCAGCCTGCCACTCAGAAATGAAACATATACTAAGCATCAATGTTTAGTGATTTCCAATATGCGTTTACTTTGTCAATTTATACAGTTCAGAAATATTTTATCTGCATTTCTAACATGATAAAATGCCACATTATAGTTAATACAAAAATTAAATTATAATGAACGGATTTGGAATAATCAGTCCATTAATGTCAACTAATACATATAGTAACAAATTCATTACGAATCATCATTCATCTAAATAAATAAATTCATTTTGCAGATATTTCAATCAAGGAACCATTGATGACAATACTTTGATGTCTGAAAATTCAAATTCTTTCTATGGCATTGTGACATATCAAGCAGCTGACTGCCTACCGAATTTAAGTACTGATACTTTTGGACCATTTTCAAGCCCTGCAAAAGTGTTAAGTGCGATTGAAAGGCTAGAGTAAGTAAACTGTTATGGTTATTATCCAATTTATTTCTTTTCAGTTTGCAATGTTACCTAAGTCTGACATAGGGATAATACAAATATACAGGGTGATATGGAAATAATGCCATATATTTAAAGAGTTGATTCTTCTCAGCAAAATAAGAATAGTGTAAACGATTAATTTTTAGTAACACGTTTTATTTCGCCAATACACCTTCGCCTGTACAGTTATCATAATTACATAACGCCATGAGTCGACTCTGCTATCGTACAATAACTATCTCTACGCCTTATTTCTAATCTATCTATATACTCCGTATTATATAACACCGATTCGATTCTACTGTTTTCCAGGGTTGTCACGTCCTCGCCTATTTGAACGTCGCACGTCGCCTCTCCAAAATTTGCTTGTTACATTCGGCCATCCTACAACAATTAATGCCCTCATTAATTGAACTCGCCAGTAAATCAACCAGATCTTATCGATCTGTGCATTCGCCATAACACCAAATCGCCTACATTAAGGGTTTCGCCTGCGGTTGCAACCTTACGCCTTTATTAGATTGTCATATTTTCACTCGCCTTTAAATCGCCATAGCTCTCGCCTTTCGCCAACAGAGCATTCGCCATTTGCACCTCGCCAGTCAAACTCACTCGCATGCACCTTTCAACCTGACCATTCGCACTTTGCACCTCACCAGTCAGACTCGCATGCACCTTTCAACCTAACCAACTTGCAACTAGGTTGCAATTGTTTGCATCGACAACACACGTTTCGGCGGTAGTTCCGCTATTTTGTTGTTTTTTGGTGGTCTAAAGTGGCCTAACTGACTTAAATTTTATACCAGTAGGTGGGGAAAAATTTCCTCTACAAAACTGCATAGTGAAAGTAGTTTCAACGTAAACCTTAGAGTTACTTATTTAAGAAAATTCATTGGCTACTATAATCAGCATTGGTTTGGCCTGAATATTTGCGGAATTTCTACTACGAAGATTGAACAAAGCAGCATTCCAAGCCTGTGTGTATTTACAGAATATTTTTACCTGGTCAGTGACTTTTTTTATGAACTATCTTACGCATTTATTTATTTACATTGATTGTAACTGTTTATGTTTATATTTGTGTCTCGATTTTAAAAGGAGAGTTTTAGCAAAGTAGTTAAATGGTGAATTTTGATAATTAGTTTTATAGTCATGTCTAAATGCATTAAGAAATTCAATTTCAAATGCTGTGCAACAAAAGCTCATGGATATTATTGTTGTATAGTTTGCATGGGAATTTTCCATTCTAGCTGTTTGGAGCGAGACTTTAAAAATCATAAAAAGATAAATGACAATCAGGTTTTCTGCTCGGAAAAATGCTTCCTAAAGAAGGATTCTGATGTTGGCCGGACTGTTGTGGAGTTGCGGGGTGAACTAGATGGTCTCTGGCAATCTAATCATTCTCTTAAGCAGCAATTGGCAAAAAAAGAATTGGACTTTAGTACTACAGTGGAAGAGAAGGATGACCTTATTATCACCCTTAGAGATGAAATCAACCGTTTATCTGAGGAAGTTTCTTGTTCTGTATCTCACTCTGCAAGGCAGCGTCGCAGAACTCAAGATTTAGAGGACTTTGCCCTGGAACAAGAAAGAGAATTGGTCGACACTCTAAAGGAAAAAATAAATGAAACTGTGCATCTAAGACAAAAAATTCAGGAACTAACTGAAATTAATCTTACTCTTAAAAATAGTATTGGCTCTCATTTGGAACGTGTTGACCTTCTCCAAAATGAATTAAACGATCTTAAATTGATTAATCTTAATATGATTGACTCCATTAGGGTTTTGGAGGCGGACAATCACTCTGGAAGTGAGGAGATTAAGCGTTTGAGAGGTGTAGCAGGGAGTGTTTTTGCTGCTGAGCCGCTGCCGAAAGCAGTTAATCAAAGCGTGTCCATTCTAACTGAGGACAAAAGGATTTCTTCAGAGTCTGAGATTCTTCACCCTGCACGTCCGTTAAACTCTGGTCCACAGCTATCCCTGATGGATGAGTTGCTTCGCAGCGACAATATGACAGATGTGACGCATCCGCCTGATGGTGTTCTTTCTTGTAGCGGCTTGGCCGAGGGAACTTCAGATGTACCTGAAAAGTGCTCCAACAGGAGCCATGAATTAGCTGTTCCTTCTGCTTCATCCAGGAAATCACGTGTACTCATATATGGAGACTGCAGTGCCAGAAACCTGTCATCGATCCTCAGTAGCTCTTTAGACGAGCACTTTGAAATAAAGGGTCATGTCATTAGCGGCGCTCCAAGCTACAAATTTTGTAATGATGTTTTTGGGAACATTACAGATTTTAATAACAGTGACAATTTGGTTTTATGCTTTAATTTAAGTGTTACATATATGTCATGGTCTAGCTTAAGAAAACTTTTATTTTTAGGAAAATGTACAAATATTATATTATGTCTATGGTACAACCCTCTTAATATTTATCAGTACACATTTAACCTCTTGAAAAATATAAACTCCTTTGTGCATGATAATAATGTTTCTGTACGAGTAATCACTAACAATTCTATTGGATCATCTTATCGACTCACATGTAAATCAATCTGTAATCTCTTGGCTCTGTACTTATGTATACCATTTCAAGCTTCTAAAATCGTCTTAAAAACTTTACCATCTTTAAATCACATCTCTAAAGAAGATACAGTAGCCAAGAAAAATTTTTTGTACAGAATTCCATGGGAAAATGCTTTACTTTAGCCATTCTAAACATACAATCTGTTAGAAATAAGGTTGACGAATTGTGTCTATTTTTGGCAGCAGAGAATAATCCTGACATTGTTATTTTGACAGAGCATTGGCTTAAACGAGATGAGCCTTTCTCTATGGAAAACTACATTTTGGTATCCATTTTCTCTCGCATAGAGTACAGCCATGGTGGAACACTTGTAATGTTAAGGAGGGACTTTTATAGTGACTACCGTTTCATTAGTGTGGATAAGTTCAACAATCTTTTAGATGAAAAGACTTGTGAGTTTTGCATTGTGTATTGTAGGAAAATTAATTTGTATATCCTTAGTTTTTACAGGTCTCCATCTGCAAATGTTCAGATCTTTATTGACAAATTAGAGTGTATCTTAAGTGAGATTTCGGTAAATGCTTCAGTGATATTAGCTGGTGACCTAAACATAGACTTTATAGACTGGAATTCTCAAACTACCTTAGCTTTGGGAAGGGCATTGAAGTCTGGCAATCTTACTGTGCATGTTGATCAGCCTACTCGTGTTACAGCCCAGTCTGAATCTCTTTTAGATTATGTCTGCTCAACTTTTTGTAAAACCAGAGTTATTTGTAATGTGGTGAATCCCGGGTTGTCTGACCACAATGCTGTGTTGTGTTCTTTCTTGCAGAGCACTAATTGTTTTGTAAACCCAGCAAGGATGGGAAGATTATATAATAAGACAAACTTTAATAAATTTAAAGAGCTTTGTAGTGCAACAGATTGGAACCTTTTAATGTTAGATAATGTTGAGGAACCACTTCATGAGTTTCACTCCATGTTGGTGCAGATTTTTGGACTGGCTTTTCCCATCGTCAAAATCAGAGAGAGAGGGAGAAAACCTTGGTACACCAAAGGCCTTCTAATTTCAGGAAAAAATCTCAGATCCTTGCATTATATCAGAAAGTTTGCTTATAATAATACACATTTTTTATCTTACTTTAATAAGTATCGTAAAGTATATCGTGAAACTATAAGGCTGGCAAAGAGCCTGTACTATACCAAAAGAATTGAACAGTCATCTAATAAATCTAGGGAAACTTGGAAGATTGTAAATGCCATGAGAGGCGGTGTTGGAGGTGTTCCTGTCTCTGAAACATTGTCAGCTGAGTCCCTTAATGCTTATTACCAGGGTATTTCTTTTTGTCTCTCTCAGAAGTTGCCTCAGCCAGCTGTCGATCCGTGTTCCTATCTGACTAACCTTCAGGTTGCTGAAACATTCTTCCTCAGACCTACGGATCCTAGTGAAATTGGGGTAGCTCTGCGTGGCATAAGGAACAAACATTCCAGTGGGTGGGATGAGGTATCTGCGAGAGTAATCGCAGCTTTGCCACAAACCACGCTTCTTGCACTTTGTGATGTGATCAATGCTTCCTTTTCCTCTGGCACTTTTCCTTGTTCCTTGAAGGATGCCTTAATAATCCCACTGCACAAAGGAGGTGACCCCGGTAGCCCCTCTAATTTTAGGCCAATAGCCTTGCTTCCAACCCTTGGCAAACTGATAGAAAGACTGGTAAAAACTCGTGTGATGGACTTTCTTAAGAGGCATAATCTTCTTAACATACACCAGTTTGGCTTTCAGCAGGGGATTGGCACTGACGATGCAATTCTTAACCTTCTGGAGTCCCTCTACTTGCAATTGAACTCGGGAGAGTGTGCGGCGGCAGTTTTTTGTGACTTATCCAAAGCCTTTGATTGTGTGAGTCACAGAATTCTGCTGCAGAAACTGGAGGCTTATGGTTTCAGGGGAGTTGCCCTTGATTGGTTTCGGTCTTACCTATCTGGTAGAACACAGAGTGTGGTTTTTGGAAACAGTACATCTAGTAGGCTACCCATGGACGTCGGTGTACCACAGGGCTCAGTACTGGGTCCCATTTTGTTTTTGCTCTACGTTAATGATCTTCCTCTCATCCCTATTTCCGGTGAATTTACACTCTTTGCCGACGATACAACCATTCTTTGGCATGATACTGACCCTGGTAGAATGAAAACTACTATTGACAGTGATTTGACTTGTATGAAGCAGTGGTGTGACAGCAACAAGCTAGTATTTAATGTCTCTAAGACCAAAATTCTTACTTTCAGGTGTGATCTTCAGGCTCTTGATTTTGATGATGATTTGATCGGTCCTTCTAAGTTTACCAAATTTTTGGGCTTGACAATTGATAATGGCTTGAAATTTGATGACCACATTTCTTGTTTGTTAAAAAAAATCTCATCCAACTGTTTTGCAATTAGAGTAATTGCCAGTTCACTTGACCCAGTTGTAGCTAAGAATGCTTACCATGCCCTCATTGAGTCTCATCTTAGGTATGGTATTGTCTTCTGGGGATCCTGTGCTCAGTATTTGTTTAATTCTATGTTCATTTTGCAGAAGAAGGCAATTCGTTTTATGTGTCGAGTTCCATTTCGCACTCCTTGCCGTGACTTATTTTTAAAATACTCTATTTTGACTTTGCCTTCCTTATTTGTACTGGAAACAGCTTGTATTGTCCACAAGAAATATAAACAAGAGCTTGGCTCTCAATCCGAGTACAACCTTCGCAATAGCTCCTCTCTGCCTCTTCCTATTCCTAAAACCGAGAAGGTAAGAGCATCTTTTGTATATGGAGGAAGAAAGATTTTTAATCACCTACCTATAAATCTGCGAACTATTGAGTGTGGTATCAGATTTAGAAGACAGCTGAAGGGGTTGTTGCAGAGTAAAGCTTACTATTCTTTAACTGAATTCTATGAGCGCGACTTTTAGTGATATTGCCATTGTTTTATATATTTGTTTTTCTCCCACATCTTAATTTTACTACTGTGATTTTTGTATCCTTGACACACAATTGTACTGTTACCATGTTTACCGAACATTTCTATTTACAAATAATATATTTATAAGGATAGTTTATTAAAGTTACTAATACTTATGTTTTCCTTTCAGCTTTTGTTAACAACTTTTGAGTTTATAACAAATAAAGCTATTTTTTGATTTGATTTGATTAACCTTTCGCCCTCGGTATTTTACACCTCGCCTCGCCAAGAAGTCAGCAAACGCCTTGCTCGCAAACGCCAGCCCGCGCCAGCAGTTGGAAATAGTACGCCTTGGGTACCCAAAATTCGCCAAACGCCTCTCTCAATTTGAGAATCGCCTCAGAAGACCGCAAAGTCTTCGTCGCCTTCGCCTGCGCATGATCCTGGACTTCCTTGCCCCTCCAATTCCACAATATCGGTTGATGGACGCCGATATCTGTCAAAAGAGGACAGAAAGAGTATACAAGTCGCCATGGGAAGAGCAACCAAATGCCCTCGCATTCGCCTGTAGATCGAGAGGTAGACTATCAATCAGACACGAAAGCGCCTTTGTGCCTGAAAGCCCACACCTTTCGATCAACGCCATTTTATCATGATAATAATGGGTCATGGTTTCGCCATCCAATTTAACCCTCGCTATCATCTCCTTGAGCAGCTGAGTCATGCACTCTAGGAAACGCCTTTCTTAGAGCCGCCTTTCAGTCTTCCCATGAGAGGTCATATTCATCGAGCCGATTAAACCAGCCCCTTGCTGCGCCTTGCAATTTCGCCTGCATAAAATACGCTCTCTCATAGTTCGACCATTCATGAATATCGCCCAACTGATCAATTTTGCTCAACCACCTGACCACGTTACAGTTCTGACTGTCAGGATCGAAAGGGTCAAGAATGTCGCCGCCTGCCCTTGCCCTTGACCCCATACAGCCCAAACTGCAAGCGGAGTCCGCCTTATCGCTACAAGCATGCTCTACTACCGCCTGAGGAGCGCTCTCACCTGATTTATCGCCTTTTCTGATGCCCTTGATACCGCCAGTACCAACGGCCGCCCTTTGTTTCGTCGCCTTTTGCTTCGCCGCCCTTGCCATTTCGGCCGCCACAATCTGCTGGATACTAGTTGCCAAACCGCCTTTCAACAGCTTATGTACCATGGAGACTGTTTCGTCTTCCATTGCCTTCGCCTTCGCCGTGGTCACCGTCGCTCAATTCAAACTCGTAATGGAGCTCTAACTCGTCACTTCTGCCTTCCTCCATAGGCAATCACTTGAAAAACGCCTTTTAAACACCAATTCCAATAAACACAGTTGAAATACGCCACAATTTTTACAATAATCACTAATTAATTAGCACACGCTTCTTTATTATTATTGTGAATATCTGAAAAATCGCCAAATGTCAATCCACTGTCAAGGATAGCAACAAACGCCCGCCTTTTGTTATGAGTTTTTGTGATATGGCTACTCACACAAAAAAAAGAAGAAGATGCCACTGCGATTTAACTCGCCGAAATCGCGTATTTGACCGTTCTCCACAACAAATAACACAATACGTAGGTTATCCCGTCTTCTGATCTGTAAACGATTAATTTTTAGTAACACGTTTTATTTCGCCAATACACCTTCGCCTGTACAGTTATCATAATTACATAACGCCATGAGTCGACTCTGCTATCGTACAATAACTATCTCTACGCCTTATTTCTAATCTATCTATATACTCCGTATTATATAACACCGATTCGATTCTACTGTTTTCCAGGGTTGTCACGTCCTCGCCTATTTGAACGTCGCACGTCGCCTCTCCAAAATTTGCTTGTTACAATAGCTTCAAAATAGCGATTTTTTTTTTCAAGATACAAACTCTCAACATGTTATTTTTTAAGGGGTAATGATATAAAAATTCAGATATTTAATGACCTAGCAAAAATAAAATCAAATAGAATCAATAAACACTGTACTGTCAAAAGAACCAAAGCTGTTGATACAAAAAAAAATAAAAGCAAAAATAGTAAATCTTACAAGTCATAGTAGGCTCTCACAACCAGAAATATCTTTCCTATCTTTGAGATATCGCTCTAACAGAAATTTGAGATAAAGCCTTGTTAACAACATAAGTAAATTAAGAGGGATAAGCACATTTTTCAAAATATACTCTGCATTGCCATATTTAAACGCTTGTATTTGGTTGTTTTGTATCAAAACTCAATCACAGTAGTTGCTGAAGAGCAACTTGCTATACTAATAATGACATAAATACATTTATTTGTAGATTAGTTGGTGGCAAAGGTGAGTCTCATGCAAATATTGCAGAAGGCTTGGCAACAGCCATGTGTTGTTTTGAAGAACTTCAACTCAAGCGTGACCCCAATATTGTTGTTCAGAAGCACTGTATATTGATTTGTAATTCACCTCCATACTTGATTCCTGTATTTGAATGTCAGTCATATTCAGGAAAAAATGCAGAACAACTTTCTTCAATTTTGCAAGAGGTAAATATTTATTTATTAAAATATTTGAATTAATATGGATAATTTGTATATATTATTTGATAATCGCCTTTCTTAAGTTGGAGAATAATAAAACTGAAAATAAAACTTTTTGGCTTAAATCCCGGTATTTTTGTTTCCTTTTATGTTTGCATAATTTAGTAAAACATTCATGTCTGCATATGCAGGTTGATCCAGTAATGTCTATAAAATAATTTCAAGATTATTAAAGGTATGCAGATTGTGACATTCCACATCTGTTTCAGAAAAATATAAATCTCTCTGTAATATCGCCACGAAAGATTCCCCCATTGTACAAATTATTTGAGAAGGCTGGAGGTGATCTGTCTTCTTCACAAACTAAAAATTATGCTAAAGATCCAAGACATTTAGTGTTGCTAAGAGGATTTAGGTGAGTGATTATTCAGCAATTACATGATCAGTCACAATTACGGTTTTCTTTTTCATATTTTACTTAGTTCAGATAATATAGATCTTGATCAAATACGAATTTATTCGTGTGCTTGTTTTATGTTGTCGACAATATAGATTTATTTAGTACCTATGTTTCTATCTTGTTTTAAATTAGCTTAAAAGAAAGACCAGTGAGTCCTCCTCCTGGAAGTGTAACCAACCAGGCGCAACTTGTAGCTGGTGCTCTGCCTGTAACATCCATGCCTAGTCCATTGCCTGGAAATGATAGCCCAATACACAACTCTATGGGCACTCCACAGAACCCTAATATGATGGGCAATAACTCGCCAACCGTTGTTCAAAGTGGGATGGGTCAAAGCCCAGTGTATAGATCTCCAAATCACCCACAAGGTATTAATCTGCTTTGTTACCCAATTACAACCTTAATAACTTGTAGAGCTAATTACAAACATACCTATTTAGGCTGAGGAATGGAATTGGTTTTTGATGTCTGTGTAATCAACAGCTTTTCAATTCAGGTGCTAAGCAAGGGCAAACTTCAGAACCACTGTAGATATACGTTTTGTTGGAAATACTATCAGGATTATCGCTTTGTAAAGTTGGTTTTACATTGACAAATACTTCACAAAGGAATTCATACATTTCTTTGCAAATTGCTTCATAAATATATGTTGGCTTTGCACTACTCAAGGGCATCACGAATTTCTTCACAACACACCGACGTTTCTGCAGTTTGTTTTTGTTTGTTTTTTTTTTAATTATTATTTTATTTATTAATTTACGCAGTCAAACATTTCATGGATACACATGGATAGAGATGTTTAATAATCAGTCTGTTTTGCCTGGTAGTCACCAAAAAGAGAAAAGGAATAGCGACAACTCCTATAATTATTGCTGCTAGCAATTTTTTTATTGAACCTGTTAGAAAGCAAAGAAGGTTAATGTGAGTTATTTTAACATTGACTGAAAGGCCAAAAAAGGCAGAACTAGAAGGTTTTTACATATGTCCAAACAAAATTATGATTATGTATTTTATATTTGTGGTTTTGGCCGTTACCGCACTGACTTCTCACAAAAATTAGGTCATGTTCATGAATAAATTCATGAAGAACCTCGCCAATTTTTTTCGTGTCAAATTGGCATGAAGTCAGCGTTTGAATTTTCTACGCGAAGCGACTTCATGAATTACTTACTGAAGAAAATGTCGATGTAAATCGGTCATTAGGGAAACAATGGTGCCTCTTTCACATGTTGTTTAATTGAAAATCTCCTATATACATCTCATTTGAGTAAATTGTGGTTTGGAAGGCTGTTAGTAACAGAGACTAAATGGGGCAATTCCATACCTCAGTTGTTAATCTACTAATTAGTCATAAAGTACTTGTAGCATGTGCATGTTTAAATAACTCCAGACCACTTGAAGAGCTTGTACCAAAGCTAATCTTAAATTTAAGATGAATCCATTCTTAAAATTGTAACCTCATAAATATGTCTTTGCTTACTGTCTATATAAAGCACCACCATTTGAAGACATAATGGCCAAATATAGATCACTGTTCTTTTTATGTTTTATTGCTTCTTATAAATAAATGACTATTTTTTTATTCCTATAAATAAATCATTTTTTTTGTTCTTTTTACCAGTGGGAAGAATCATGTCAACCAATCAGATTGGTCCTATAGGTATGCAAGGCATGCCAGCACCACCTGGCTATCATGCTTCTACAGGTAAGATTTTTATCTTGTTTCATTTATTTGTTAAATTATTTATTGTAACATTTTGTATGGAGTTTACTCCTCCACTTTAGTTCAGTGTTTCACTTTAAGAATCAATTCTATGGCAAACTAACAACTGCTTTTTGAAAATGAAGCAAATAGCAGGTATTTTAAAATATGAAAGTTAAAAAGTAAAATAAAGTTGGAAGCAGTGTGCATATTGAAAAGTATATGGAAGTGTTCTTATTTAAGTTTGCTCAATTAAGAACATTTCAATAAAAAAATTACATATAAATATTTTATCAATTTAAATATATAAGATTTTGATACGTTTTTTTGTAGCAGGTGCTAGACCAGGCTGGCAAATGCCTCCACCAACTCAACAACCTAGAGCTTATATGCAGCAAGTGAATCCAAATAACCAGCAAGTAAATACGACTGGAGGGAGTGCTTTAATTGCTCAATTGAACCAACCTCCCTCAATGGCTGCGGGTAATGTTAATGTCAATCAGTTTGGACAAAGTAAGTTTAATAATTCATATTATTACCTGATTAAATTAAAATTCAAAAGTATCTATACTGTCATAAAATGTTTAATAATTTTCATTGGCAAAGCTCATAGCCCAATAATATACAACCAAATATTACAAAACAGATTAGGAATATATAAATAGCAAATGTACTCATTCAGATGTGCTTTAAAAACTCATTGGCAACTTAAGAATAATAGTGACAATATTTGTATGAGCCACCCATGAGCCACCTCTTCAAAAATAAGACACATGTAATAACACGTCAAAACGAGACATCAATGTAAGGAAAATATTGTGAAATTAATATGGATATTTTTGATTTGATATCACTGTGTGCTGTCGATCCCTAGTTCGTTTAGAGTTGGCGACACGCCGCCGGTTCGGGTCGAGTGGCGGTATATTAAGACCAAATAGAAAATGATTTGAAATAATCATATGGAAAAAATCCTAGATAGTTTTGTATATAGTGGTAACATGAAACTGATTCCGTTAAATTTAATCTTCTGTTGTTTGTATTGTGTTTTTTTCTGTTTTAATTATTACCTTGTTTCTTACTTTTGTATTACGTGATAGGCATTAAATAAGCATAAATAAAACTAATAAAGCAATAAATAATTTAAAACGCAAATGTTTTATATGTATATATTTTGTTATATATTTTATTTTTGACCCCAGATCACAAGTCTGCCATTCCTAATCAAATAAAGTTGGAATATATTTTTGTTTCGGGTGATTAGGAATTTAGCATTTTTGTTATTAGGTATATTTTGTAAGTATCCCTATTTTTTTTGGACACTCCAAAATCTGCATCTGGTTGAGATCAATGATGTGCTCGAGTCTCTTATTCTTACTTTAAATGTATATTGTATGGTTCTTTTTTGTTAGCAACAATATATTAAATAGATTCTATAAGCAACTTTCCCAAGAACATATGTCTATGCATATGTATGAGATGATTGCCAAGTATGTGACTAACTCAAACTTTAACCTATCTTCTATATAGATAAGATAGATATTCTTTATTTGATCCGTTACAAAAAATTTACCTAGGCAGGCATAAATCGTGTCAAAAAATAAAACTAAGCTATTTATAAGAAACAGCTAAAATAAAAAAAAGATAAACTAGAACTAGTTCTATCTATAACAAATTTACAGTATATGTTTAACACCTAAATATACAAGGAAACAGTCAATTTGAATATACAAACAGTATCACAACAAGCGATATTACGAATAAAATAAAAAACTATACTGTTTCACGAGAGAGGCAATCCCAGAAGGCCTTCTCAGACGTACCAGTTATTCTCACCAAAGTATTCTGCTAAATTATAATACGCTCTATTCATTAAAAAAGTTTTAAATTCATTCTTCAATTTCTTTAGAGCTCCAAGTCTCTTTTCTAGTGGGATATTGTTCCATACCCTCAATATAGCGTATTTAACGTTTTTTTGTATATATGTAAGGTTGGCTGTATCGGTCTTAAGATTATCCGTATTTCTAGTTTCATACTGGTGATGACTTTTTAGGTTTTCAAATAAGGAGTTATCACGAATAAAAGCCACACATTCATATAAGTACATAGAAGTCAAAGTTAAGATCTTATTTGTTATGAAGTGATTTTTGCAACTTTCCCTCGGTTTTATTTGAAATATTATCCTGATACACCTTTTCTGTAGAATGAACATTCTATCAGATTCATCAGAATTTCCCCAGAAAATGATTCCATATCTGACACGTGACTGTACATAGGCATGATATGCTGGCAGAGCCGCCTCCAGTCCAACATTCTGCCTAATCACTCTTAGAGCATATACTTACTCATGCTTGACGACAAATGTTCAATCTGAGCCTTCCAATCCAATCGCTGATCCAGCTTCACACCCAGGAACGAAAGACTTTCTACATTTTTGACCTCGGTGTTTTTATAAGATATAACCATTTCAGGTGAGGTGTTCCGGCAATGAAGAACAAATTGTGTTTTTTCTATGTTCAGTAATAGATTATTTTCTGTAAACCATCTATCAAGCGTTTCCAGAGCCCCAGGTTATTTATTATTCTTGTGGCCGTACCGCTGTAGCTTTTCAAATAAAATCTAATGATCGACACTGTCAAATGCTTTTGACAGATCTAAACATACTGTAGCTGTAATGTTATGATTATTTAATGAGTCTAAAGCTCTCTCTAATGATTGATAGACAGTCTGATTTCCGCTTCTGAATCGATTCGGCCTGTCTGAAAGAACATTAAAACCCTCAAAAAAGCCAGTTAATCGTGAATTTATTATTTTCTTAAAAATCTTACTGACACTTGACTGGTCTGTAGTTGCTCAAGTTGTTCTTTTCGCCCTTTTTGTGCAGTGGTTTCAATAAGGCCAGTTTAAGTGCCCTCGGAAATATACCATTCTGAAATGAGAGGTTAATGTTAATGTGGCTTATGTGTAATGTGGTTATATGTGCTAGTGGGACCGATACGTACTCTGCTGATTGTTTAAGCATATTGTCACGATTCGTATTTTTTACTTGTGACGCCACGCCTTACTTAGCGTGCAGGAGAGTAGCCCAGGTTTGGGATCGCACTACGTCAAGTTGAGAAGAGATGATAAAGGAGACACATTGATAAAAACAATAACAAGTTTATTTACAAACAAGCTTAACAACGGTTAGACTGTATATTAATAAAGGCGTGTTTAAGTTTATAGATGAATTAAGAGTTTACACTATACCCAATTAAAATTAAATGCATGTCTTCTCGACGGAGGCTTAGTTCAAAGTTTTTCTAGGCCCTTGGTCACTGTTTTATGTATTCGTTTTGATATTTATATGGTAAGTCTTTTAGAGTTTTCTAATTTAAGTTTGTCACGGGTTTCTAAGGCACCTGCACTACTTTTAAAAATCCCCGAATATCCCTTTACTGGAAATTTTGATACTTCACTCGTAGATTCGACTCCGACTCTCACTACTTTTTAGAATCCCCCGGGTGTCGTATATCTGTGCATAAGTCCATCCAGGTTAGTTTGGGTTAGTCCAGGTGTTCACAAATATAGGGGTTGTGGGATAGAACAACTAGAAGTGGACGCACCTGTGTGCTGCCCGCAACTAAATTAAGCGGAGTTAAGAGACCCGAAAGCCTGATGAGTTTGGCGTTTGCCTGCGTATTTATATGTTACAAAATGCTGATGGCTGCATCATTAAGGATTAAAATCGCTCCCGTCGACCGCTCTAGTTATTTATAATTAACTGTGAATGTTTATATAACATTTGTCAAGTTCAAGCTCAAACTTAGGACAGGGTGATATTTAATTAGTAGGTTTATGCTTTTTAATAGTTCACAATATCAACAGTTATCTCATCATAACTGACTGATTTTTTATTTTTAAGCAATTTTATTGTGTTGAAGACCTCTCTTGCAGTTGTTGGTTGCAGGAAAATCGAGGCGCCCAGCACTTCACCCCCGTGAACTCACGGGAATTTCCCTTTATTGTGTCAGGACACACATTCACAAAAAAATCATTTATTCTTTCCAAAAGAATCGCCGAGCATGTGTCAGGAAAATGTTTGAAAATTGTGTCTGATTTCGGCTGTGCGTTTGTGATTCTTTTAATTGATAAGCAACTAGCCTTTGTGTTGTTATCAGAGGATTTTAAAAAATCTGAATTTGTCATCACCTTTGCCTTTTTTTATCACTTCCCTAAGAATTGTACAATATTTTCTCTTCTCCCAAACACTTATTAACGCTATCTGTGATGAGCCTAGGGGACGGCCATGCCTAACTTTACTAAGTGAGGATTTATACAATAGTTATATTGGTTTTAGAAACATTCAAGGATAAAACATTTGCATCAGTCCGTTCCTTTAGCTTAGCAAGATCATTGTTAAGTTAATGCTTGTCTCAAGCTAGTTTGTACTTTTACTTTTGCAACGTATGATTGTCACTGGCAAAAATCTCGCTAAGGAGAGCAAGGGATCGAAAGCATATTCCATTGAA